>JAECUM010060392.1:0-24568 GCA_016617855.1 Megalonaias nervosa
TATATTGTTTTTATTCACCGTCAAGTTAACAGTTCTGACATGTTATGCAACGTACTCCAGACAGTTCGACTGTTAATGTGACGTGATCACTAAAGTGAGGGAACCAGTGAAAAAGACAAAACTCATTAGTTTTGAATTTCGACCTCTGATTCTGGAATTAGCTAGAAACTGTTGTCTAACTAAGCATGACGTGTGTGCCAAGATCTATTATGCACTTCCGCCTTATATGTTTCACAGTATATTTGTCATTGTTTACATTGGTAGAGAAAAATCTTCAATTGTCATCGACCTGTCTGAATGTGATAGGGTGCTCAGCCATTTAATAGCGTCATGAGCAACAAGATGCAGAGCCTGCAGTCCACCGGGGAACTTTGTCAGTGGACAGTTGTTCACAATGTGTGACATGGTCTGATGATCTCCACAGCAACAGGAAGAGTCAGTGGCCTGGCCCCATCGGACAAGGTTGACCGCACATGACCCTGTCCTGTCCAATAGCGGTTCAGCGTGGTCCACAGATGATGGGGAAGGTTGAAGCCAGGAGGGCAGACAGATGGCTCAGATACGAGGAAGTGGTTTACAACATCTGTTGAAGACCACTCGACATTCCATGCCGAAATAGCTGTCATATGCTCCGGCAACGAACCTAACCAGATTGGACGCCTCGAAGTCAAGCGGACTGCTGGATGTGAGGTGATGTCCATGTACAGTGGAAGTTTTTCACTGGCATAGACTGCGGAGTAGGGTGTTTCGAGTGCTAAATTATGCTGCAGTTTTCTTCAGGTGGTTGTAGAATGTCAGTGATCTGTCCAGAGTCACACCAAGGTATGTTGGTGTCGGGTCGTGTTTTGTTTGCTGCCCATTGAGGAGGATACAAAGCTCACGGTTCGCATTTGTATTGTTAAGGTGGAAGACGCTGGAGACTGTCTTTGTTGCGCGTGGCTGTAGACGCCATTAGGGTTTATTGGTGATGTGAATTTGCACAGCTACTCAATAATCTACCGTTTAAAATTACCTATTGAAGACCTATAACCAGTGATTTAGACTGGATACTTGTGAAAAAGACGTGTTTGATTAAAGAATACTGAATTTGTTTTCTGATTGCTGTTTATAAAACTAGGTTTTCTTGGACTCAGCATTTTATGAAGTTTAAAAATGTACAAATTACATATGCAACGTCATCACAGCAGTCCTTTTACTCTAGGTTTAAGTTTAGGAAGTAGAGAGGCATGTAACGTCTCAGAATGCATTTCCTTTCAACTTCCAATTTTGTTCCTTTTAAAATTTTCCAGTAAGTAGACTTAATTCATTGGCTGGTAAGTTAGTGTCAGCAAAGTAAAATGGTATTTGGGTCGAAAGAAAAGAAAATAATGAACAAATGAAAAATTACTTCACTCTTCAGGTGTTACTATATAATTATTTTTAAATGTGGAGGAAAAAGAAGAAAACATAGATGGTCCTATGTCGTTCAGTATTTGCAGTGTTTTGATTATTACTGGCTTTAAGAATCCAATGACAAAATAGAAGAGAACAGCACAAAGACTCATTTTTAAAACACGTATAACATTGCAACATATGAGTCTAGTTTAGACAAGAGCATTAATCTGATATGGTGCAGTGACAAGACAGGTTGGAAAGCATTATTGACAAATAAGAAATTAATGTATACTAGGTCACATGAGTTGCAAAGAACTCAAACGGGGTTAAAATGTGAATGCGAAGGAAGACAGGAAAAAATCGCAATAAAAGAAACCTTTTGGATGAAAAGGAGCCAGATCAATGTACCCGCTACACAACATTATAAATTGTCTAAAGAACAAAATCAGTAATATTACATAAATAATGGTTTGTTTTGTTTATATTTTGGTGTTTTTAATAATTCTCTCTCTCTCTCTCTCTCTCTCTCTCTCTCTCTCTCTCTCTCTCTCTCTCTCATTACATCAGTGACTCGTGTGATTATGTCCTTACTTCTACAAAAACCCTGATTTGTTGATAGATCGAAGCATGAATTTTCCTGTGAAGGTGATGAAACGCCGTTTACATATCTGGCTATATCGGCTTGAGTCACTTCAAAAAATGACCTTCAGTATATACCGCATATATTTACCATAAATTGTTGAGGTTAATATGAAGTTTTATGAACCTATAAATGGCTTTGACACGCGCTCTCTAGCATTTGATTGGTTCTGTGAAATTTGTAGATCAGAGCTGGATTATTTTTGTTTACGACAAGTTAGAATTATGTTGAAATAATAAGAGTTAATTGTTCGCGATTATTGTGAATCAGAGGTTGTTTATTTTAAACGTAAATGGACACTATATACTGAAGAAACACGTAACATGTTTATTCGTATGTAGTCTATGGCTAACGTTAGTAGTTGAGAGGAGCTTGTAGTTCATTGATAATATATTCGCAGAGTGAATGATAATTGATTTAAATAATCAGTACTTTGGGATTATGTGATTATATTAAACGATTTCAATATCTAACTAAATTTTATCTGATTATGAGAAACTTTCCAGGCTTCAGTGATATCCTACGTTCATGAGATTACATTGACGCAAAACATTTGGAATAATAATGCTATTGAATTCAGAGGTGTTATCGCGTATGCGCCTTGTAAAATTAACGAAGAGATGCACATGAGTAGTATAGTGGGGCACCCTAGCGACAATGTGACTTCTATGTTAAACTAGGGGAGTTGTACCCTGGCGACAATGGGAATTTAACATGGGGAATTTTAACATGGGTGGGACTATGGACGGACAAGATTTATAGAGACAAAATATCACCCTGGACCTGTTTACGGACAATGGGGATTTTGTATAGGGACAAGAGGAATGGAACAGGTGGGGAGACGTCACGGTACTGGACACTTGCAACAATGTAGCAAGTACCGTGACGTCATGCCACCTGTTTCATTTCTATACAAAGTTTTATGCATTCGCGTTCGTGTCAGTGGATAGTATAGTATGTTTTATGCGTTCGCGTTCGTGTCACCTGTTGGGGAAATTTAACATGGGTGGGACTATAGACGGACAAGATTTATACGGACAAATGGCACACCCTGGGCTACTATAGCGTCAATGGGAATTTTGTATGGGAACAATAGGAATGGAACAGGTGGCATGACGTCACGATACTGGACACTTGCAACAAGCTCAACACGAATGCGAATCACATTTTTCATTTAGATTTTCCATGCGCCAAATTTTATAACGCATGCGCATGATGTCACAAATATGACGTCGGAAAATACTTTTGGAAAAACCTAGTATTTATTTTTAGCTACAACTTGTGGTAAATTCCTAAGTAAAACCCCACTATCTATTTATAATCTCATCTTGTAGGAAAGTCCTATGAACTAACCTAGTATCTATTTATAGCTACAACCTGTGAAAAACCCAAGTCTATATTTATAGTCTCAAACTTTCCAGCTTCAATGACGTCACTTTGCTCAACACTAGGGAATAATGGCAACAGCCGAACACGAACGCGAATCACATTTTTCATTTAGACCTAGTATCTATTTATAGCTGCAACCTGTGGAAAACCCAAGTCTATATTTATAGTCTCAAACTTTCCAGCTTCAATGACGTCACTTTACTCAACACTAGGGGAATAATGGCAACAGTGTTGCAAGTGACTGACCTAATACGCGCTACTGTAGGTAGGTGGGTGACATGAATTTGATATGGATAAATGGAGTTTTAAAGGGACAAACAAAGACCAATACACACACGCACGCACAAAGAAACGTACGCGCACATATACAAACGCACAAATACAAACACAAAGAAACGTACGTACACACATAAAAACAAACAAATACACGGAAGGGAAGAAAAAACTCATTAAAAACTATCCATACAGAGGGGAAGAGAAGAAAAAAACACCCATATCTACTAACCACACAAACGCTACGCGAACACATAAAACATACCATATATACTATCCACACAAACATACGGGAACGCATAAAACACACCATATCTACTATCCACACAAACGACGCGAACGCATAAAACACACCATACTTACTATCCACACAAACGGACGCGAACGCATAAAATACACCATACTTACTATCCACACAAATTTACGCGAACGCATAAAACACACCATATCTACTATCCACACAAACGGACGCGAACGCATAAAACACACCATAATACTATCCACACAAACGCACGTGAACGCATAAAACACACCACATATACTATTCACACACACGTACGCGAACGCATATAACACACACTACACTATTCACACGGAAGGGAAGAGAAGAAAAACACCCATATCTACTATCCACACAAACGTACGCGAACGCTCACAAACACACATTCTACTATCCACTCAGAAGGGAAGAGAAGAAGAACACACCCATATCTACTATCCACACAAATGAACGCGATTGCATACAACACACACTATACTATCCACGCAAACGGGAAGAGAATTAAAAAAATACACCACATATACTACCCACACAAACGGACGCGAACGCATAAAACACACCATACATATTATCCACACAAACGTACGCGAATGCATATAACACACACTATACTATCCATACAAACGTACGCGAACGCACACAAACACACATTCTACTATCCACACAGAAGGAAAGTGAAGATAAAACACACCATATCTACTCTCCACACAAAAGGGAAGGGAAAATAACACCCCCATATCTACTATCTACACAGAAGGGGAAGAAAATAACCCCAATATCTACTATCAACACAGAAGGGAAGGAAAAAAACACATTATATACTATCCACATAGTGTAAGGACAAGGTCTTTTTTATTAAGATGACACACACACACACACACACACACACGTACGAGCGCACACAAACACACATACACACAAACACACAAAACGTACGAGCGCACACAAACACACAAAAACAAACACACTTTTTTGTTAAGGAAAAGCTTTTTGTTAAGGGAAAGAAACAAACACACTATCGTTCTATGGCGTCAGTGTATGCGTGTGTGAAAATTTATCTAATGTGTTTAGAAAAAATCAAGACATAACAATGATGGATGAACAGACTGAAGTGCGTACGTGAAGGAAAACATCCCTTCCATTTCAGTTTCAACTAAAACATGATCCAGAGGGATAGAGAGAGGTGAAAGAGCAGTGACAATACAAAAGCAATATACACCATTCTTATTATAAAAATCAAGACCAAGAGACACTTTACGCTTTCTTTCTGGTATATTATATTTTTAGAATTTACAATGAAATTTCACATCACATCATTTCCCGTTTGGGGCTATAGGCCAATACATTGGCTCAAATTGTCCATTTTTCTATTTCCATCTCTTCACTCTCACAAGTTCTTCCTCATCATCACTTTCATCTTCTGATCCCCTCTCCACTTTCTCCTCTTGTTTCTTTTCTTTTTTCTTAGGGCACTCTGACGCCCAGTGTATCCTTTCTCCTGGCAACGATAACAGGTATCTTCACTTTTATCTCTCTTTATTGGACGAAGCAGACATGTTGGAGACAAATGCCCATGTACCTTACAGATATAGCAAACTTCATCAGGACTTATACACTTTTCTATGACTCTCATCAAATCATAGACCAGAAGGGTAAGTTTTGTTGACACTTTCGCCTGTGACTCATGCGTTCGTATGACTCGTAGCAAATCATTGACCAGTAGGTCGATCTGTGTTGACTCGTCCATCTTCTTGACTGAGAACTGAATGAATACGCTAAAACTATAAGACACTAATCTTATATTGTGACCTGATGCGTGAGAAACCTAGCCAAACGAAATTTTTGCAATGAAGATGAAACGGTTCCGGTGAGAAACTAGAAGAAAGTAAGAGGCAACATCATACCGTCTCCTCTCTCTCTCTCTCTCTCTCTCTCTCTCTCTCTCTCTCTCTCTCTCTCTCTCTCTCACACACACACACACACACACACACACACACACACACACACACACACACACACACACAGGAGCTGAAGTGTTAGTTCTAATCCATTCGAAGACGACATGAGCAAGCCTTAATCAATGTTCTCCACTTCTGTCACAAAACCAAGAGTCCTGATTCAGCCCAAAAGAAATTCGTTCGTCCCCTGAAACTTTATTGCGCCATTTATTGCGCGTTTTGGTGCTGCTTTTTTTCCCCGCCCTTAGATTTGTGAAAACTTTGCAACATTGTTGGTAGTGTGTGTTGCGAAAACACACGACATCTCTTAAATTTGGAATATACAGCAAATGTTAAGCAGTCAATAAATATCACACTACCTTTTTTATGATATTGATAAAATGAATGAAAACAATGAACATTTTTCACATAGAATGTATGGTTGTCTTCATTATCTTTGTCCTATAATACCGCGAAAAATAACAGAAACAAAATGGTGTGCTTCTTTTCTGGTTTTTTTTTTTTCTTTACCATTCTTTCTTTCTTTCCGTAATGCTAATTCTGTCTGCCCAGCTCTCAAAACACTAGTCTCCAGACTTACTGTCACCCAATACAATAACACTTGTGTGCGTGTGTGTGTGTGTTACCTTTCGCTTACACACATATCGTTTGTACAAAATTTAATAAACAAAGAAATAGCAACCATTGACGTAAACCATTTAATTTCACAATGTAGGTGTATGTCATCGTTCTCAAATTTTCTGCAAGTCAATTTTGGGGCTACTAGATTGTAAAAAATAATCTTCATGAGGTACCAAACGAATTTCTTTCTTCGTTGGTCTTGTTGGTTCTGTCATTCTATCAGATTATCACCGTCTATCTCTCTCAGTCTCTTAGTCTCACTCTGTATTACAGGCTGTAATGCAAATGGTATTGGATATGAGACAATCATATCTTCAAGATCGCTAGTACAAACTTCTACCAACACATTTTGAAAAGTATTGTGTGACACAGATCGTCATTGTCGCTTGGTGTCTGCTTTCTCCTTGGAAATGTGTCATCGTTTCATCTTGATTACAAACTTTCACTAAGTTTTACACACTACTTGAACTCTTTACATCTCACGTTATAGGTGTAAGCCATCGTTCTCAATTTTCTTGAAGTGCGTTTTTGCGTCTCTCAAATGGCGCAATAAAGTTTCAGGGGACGAACGAATTTCTTTTGGGCTGAATCAGGACTCTCTTGGTTTTGTGACATTGATTAAGGCTCATTCATGTCGTCTTTGAATGGATTAGAACTAACACTTCAGCTCCTCTGTGTGTGTGTGAGAGAGAGAGAGACAGAGACAGAGACAAAGACAGAGACAGAGAGAGAGAGAGAGAGAGGAGACGGTATGATGTTGCCTCATACTTTCTTCTAGTTTCTCACAGGAACCGTTTCATCTTGATTGCAAAAATTTCGTTTGACTAGGTTTCTCACGCGTCAGATCACGATATAAGATTAGTGTCTTAGAGTTTTAGCGTATTCATTCAGTTCTCAGTCAAGAAGATGGACGAGTCAACACAGATCGACCTACTGGTCAATGATTTGCTACGAGTCATACGAACGCATGAGTCACAGGCGAAAGTGTCAACAAAACTTACCCTTCTGGTCTATGATTTGATGAGAGTCATAGAAAAGTGTATAAGTCCTGATGAAGTTTGCTATATCTGTAAGGTACATGGGCATTTGTCTCCAACATGTCTGCTTCGTCCAATAAAGAGAGATAAAAGTGAAGATACCTGTTATCGTTGCCAGGAGAAAGGACACTGGGCGTCAGTGTGCCCTAAGAAAAAAGAAAAGAAACAAGAGGAGAAAGTGGAGATGGGATCAGAAGAAGAAAGTGATGATGAGGAAGAACTTGTGCCAGTGAAGAGATGGAAATGGAAAAATGGACAATTTGAGCCAATGTGTTGGCCTATAGCCCCAAACGGGAAATGATTGATGTGAAATTTCATTGTAAATTCTAAAAATATAATATACCAGAAAGAAAGCGTAAAGTGTCTCTTGGTCTTGATTTTTATAATAAGAATGGTGTATATTGTTTTTGTATTGTCACTGCTCTTTCACCTCTCTCCATCCCTCTGGATTATATTTTAGTTGAAACTGAAATGGAAGGGATGTTTTCCTTCACGTACGCACTTCAGGCATGCAAGTGAGATAAAATTTGACAGTCTGTTCATCCATCATTGTTATGTCTTGATTTTTTCTAAACACTTTAGGTAAATTTTCACACACGCATACACTGACGCCATAGAACGATAGTGTGTTTGTTTTCTCCTTAACAAAAAGCTTATCCTTAACAAAAAAGTGTGTGTTTGTGTGCGCTCGTACGTTTTGTGTGTTTGTGCGTATGTGTGTTTGTGTGCGCTCGTACGTTTGTGTGTGTGTGTGTGTGTGTGTGTGTGTGTGTGTGTGTGTGTGTGTGTGTGTGTTTCATCTTAACAAAAAAGACCTTGTCCCTACACTATGTGGATAGTATATAATGTGTCTTTTTCCTTCCCTTCTGTGTTGATAGTAGATATTGGGGTTATTTTCTTCCCCTTCTGTGTGATAGTAGATATGGGGGTGTTATTTTCCCTTCCCTTTTGTGTGGATAGTAGATATGGTGTGTTTTTTCTTCTCTTTCCTTCTGTGTGGATAGTAGAATGTGTGTTTGTGTGCGTTCGCGTACGTTTGTGTGGATAGTATAGAGTGTGTGTGTGTTTTATGCATTCGCGTCCGTTTGTGTGGATAATATGTATGGTGTGTTTTATGCGTTCGCGTACTTTTGTGTGGGTAGTATATGTGGTGTATTTTTTAAATCTCTTCCCGTTTGTGTGGTGTTACGACCCTGTAGTTAAATTACATGTGTGTTAAAATTTAAATTCTTCTATTTCTTTGTTTCATTTTTATTTCATTTTTTGCATCATTAAATGTAGTTATTATTATTATGATGATTATGTTTGCATGGGTCTAATAGTATGTTAGAAACATCGTATTTATTTAAAACTTAAATGTGACTCGTGTGAGCACGATTTTTGCATGACGGTTTTTCGTATCAAGTAAACAGTGAGAAAGAGCTATGTAAATGATTGGCTGTGACCACTTTATTTCAAAATAACACTTGTTTACGCATTGTAGTGATTTCGAAATCACACGTGGTCTTCATGCGTGTGTACATGTAATGACGCATTAGCTTGTTTTAAATGCTCAGTTACCTGTAAGAAATGTTTAGTCGTAGTCATAGTCGTAGTCAGTTATACTTGAGAGTCACATCATAACATCTTAAAGAGTTTCTAATACCTTAAGGAAAAGGTATTTCTGTGCTGGAAAGAGGTGTTTGTTCATTCGTAAGAGGAACAACATGTGTTGTTAGTGGTGGTAGCTGTATTTCGTCTACTTTCTAAATAATTATTTTCCCTGGAGAACAACACTACTGGCTTTGGACAAAGACATTTGATGAAATTATTTCTAAATCGGAACAGAACAATACAAATTGTGCTTTACAGTGAAAATTCTGGACATTCTGTGTTAGTTTTCGTCTGACGTCATCATCCGCCATCTTGGAACGGAACTGAGATTCAGACTGTATCAATTTAGAACTGTTTATTCACAGGACTTATGTGTTTTCACAAATTTAGAACATATTTTTGGATCTTCTTCGTAAATCGTAAGTCTTGTTTCGCCTATTTACCTTTTCACCGTGTTTTCTAGGGAAATAAATTATTTTTGTTAAAATTTACAAAGCTTGTTGTCTTCACTCTTTCTTTATGTTACTTTGAACGAGCCGATACGTAACAGTGGATAGTATAGCGTGTGTTATATGCAATCGCGTTCGTTTGTGTGGCTAGTAGATATGGTGTGTTTTTCTTCTCTTCCCTTCTGTGTGGATAGTAGAATGTGTATTTGTGTGCGTTCGCGTACGTTTGTTTTTCCTCTCTTCCGTTTGTATGGATAGTAGAGTGTGTGTTATATGCATCGCGTTCGTTGTGTGGATAGTAGGTATGGTGTGTTTTCTTCTCTTCCCTCGTTTGTGTGGATAGTATAGTGTGTATTTTATGCAATCGCGTTCCTTTGTGTGGATAGTATGCATGGTGTGTTTATGCGTTCGCGTCCGTTTGTGTGGATAGTATATATGGTGTATTTTTTTTTAATCTCTTCCCGTTTGTGTGGATAGTATAGTGTGTGTTATATGCAATCACGTTCGTTTGTGTGGATAGTAGATATGGGTGTGTTTTTCTTCTCTTCCCTTCTGAGTGGATAGTAGAATGTGTGTTTGTGAGCGTTCGCATACGTTTGTATGGATAGTAGATATGGGTGTTTTTCTTCTCTTCCTTTCCGTATGAATAGTATAGTGTGTGTGATATGCGTTCGCGTACGTTTGTGTGAATAGTATATGTGGTGTGTTTTATGCGTTCACGTCCGTTTGTGTGGATAGTAGATATGGTGTGTTTTATGCGTTCGCGTAAATTTGTGTGGATAGTAAGTATGGTATGTTTGAATGCGTTCCCGTACGTTTGTGTGGATAGTAAGTATGGTGTGTTTTTATGCGTTCCCGTACGTTTGTTTGGATAGTATATATGGTATGTTTTATGTGTTCGCGTAGCGTTTGTGTGGATAGTAGATATGGGTGTTTTTTTTTTTCTTCCCTTCTGTGTGGTTAGTTTATAATGAGTTTTTTCTTCCCTTCCGTGTATTTGTATGTTTTTATGCGTGTACGTACGTTTCTTTGTGTTTGTATTTGTGCGTTTGTATATGTGCGCGTACGTTTCTTTGTGCGTGCGTGTGTGTATTGGTCTTTGTTTGTCCCTTTAAAACTCCCTTTATCCATATCAAATTCATGTCACCCACCTACCTACAGTAGCGCGTATTAGGTCAGTCACTTGCAACACTGTTGCCATTATTCCCCTAGTGTTGAGTAAAGTGACGTTATTGAAGCTGGAAAGTTTGAGACTATAAATATAGACTTGGGTTTTCCACAGGTTGCAGCTATAAATAGATACTAGGTCTAAATGAAAAATGTGATTCGCGTTCGTGTTCGGCTGTTGCCATTATTCCCTAGTGTTGAGCAAAGTGACGTCATTGAAGCTGGAAAGTTTGAGACTATAAATATAGACTTGGGTTCTCCACAGGTTGTTGCTACAAATAGATACTAGGTTAGTTCATAGGACTTTCCTACAAGATGAGATTATAAATAGATAGTGGGGTTTTACTTAGGAATTTACCACAAGTTGTAGCTAAAAATAAATACTAGGTTTTTCCAAAAGTATTTTCCGACGTCATATTTGTGACCTCATGCGCATGCGCTATAAAATTTGGCCTTGTAAAATCTAAATGAAAAATGTGATTCGCGTTCGTGTTGAGCTTGTTGCAAGTGTCCAGTATCGTGACGTCATGCCACCTGTTCCATTCCTATTGTTCCCATACAAAATTCCCATTGACGCTATAGTAGCCCAGGGTGTGCCATTTGTCCGTATAAATCTTGTCCGTCTATAGTCCCACCCATGTTAAATTTCCCCAACAGGTAACACGAACGCGAATGCATAAAACATACTATACTATCCACTGACACGAACGCGAATGCATAAAACTTTGTATAGAAATGAAACAGGTGGCATGACGTCACGGTACTTGCTACATTGTTGCAAGTGTCCAGTACTGTGACGTCACCCCACCTGTTCCATTCCTCTTGTCCCTATACAAAATCCCCATTGTCCGTAAACAGGTCCAGGGTGATATTTTGTCGCTATAAATCTTGTCCATCTATAGTCCCTCACATGTTAAAATTCCCCATGTTAAATTCCCATTGTCGCCAGGGTACAACCCCCCCCCAGCTTAACATAGAAGTCCCATTGTTGCTAGGGTTCCCCACTATACTACTCATGTGCATCTCTTCGTTAATTTTACAAGGCGCATACGACACAAACACCTGTGGCTGAACAGACACATGTAACGTGACTGCACGGACACATGTGATTGCAGAAACAGGAAAAGTAAAAAATATTCAATAACTAGGATCAAAGCAATTGAGTTTCTGATCCTGGTAAAATATAAATATTAAAACAAGTTCTTGAGCGTATTTCTTAAAGAAAGACGGTTCCCTCTTATAATAAGGATTCCCACCGTGCCTCAACTAAAGCAACTTGCACAGCAGCATGGAACACACATACCAAGACGTATGTGAAAGGCTGACATGCTTTAATTATTAAGATCCATACTTGCACCTAATCAACCACTGGTCACTAATCCACCACCGGTTGTTAATGCAAAAGCAACAGTACAACAACTAAACCAATTTGCACCTGAGCGTAATATAGAAATACCAAGAGCTGCAAGAAAGCTGACATATTTGTGATTGTAGACGCGTTTGAGGATGAACAGCACCGTCGTCGCGATGAACAAAACCGTATTGCAGCTGCTATTGCTCCTGATCATGATCGTGATCGAACACAGCAATCAGAGGTACCTGAATTTAAATTTCATAAGCGTAGTGGTGAGTTAAAAAATGACGTGACAATTATCCCACTGACATTTAAACCAAGTAAAGGCGCTCGACAACTGTTAACAAATATAATCCCTGGAATCAAAAAGGTGTTGCAAAACTTAGGCAACTCTGGAGTTAAAGAAGATATTGCCCTTAATGTACATCTGGTTATGCCACTTAGTCGCGACAAGGACGGATTTATAACCACAGAACTGTGGATTCACAATGTTACGTATATGTAATTAAATTGCTTGTGTGTTAGTTTTGAAATTCTTTTTTATTTTATTTTTGTTTCATTACATTTTATTGTAATAAATATTTTCATCGGATTCGAAATTCTTTTTCAGTAATTCGATATTTTCTTTTACTAAATGTTGTTTATTTAAGACGCAAAACGTGATACATGAGAATTATTTTTAGTTAATCTAGTTCGTCTTAGGTTAGGAAGTTTGTAAACAGGCAGTTAAAATGATTGGTCAGTATCAGGGCCATACTTTGATTGCGTGATCACTATGTGTAAACAACGTTTCTTTATTATTGGTTCTTAAGTGGGGTTACACTGGCGTACGTGATAGATCTCTTGTAGTAAGAGACCACATGGCCCATCTCGCGAGTCTTGAAATGATGTTTTGGGGTTTTAAATACGCATTCTTAATATTCTTCTGTCAGAGTCGTTTTAACATCTTGAAGGAACAAGGTGGGGGTTTTTTTATTTGTTGCCAGATTGTTTGTTTTTATCTGTTTTATTGGATTTAATAATTTATTCTCCTGGAAACTCAACAAGTTGACTTTCTTATAAAAAATTCTGAAAGATATTCATGGAAATTTATTCTGGAATTATTCGGAAACAAAAACTGATTCAATTGAGGAATTATTGATATTCGTACATGGACCACATCTGACGTCATCGCCTTCCATATTTGTATGTCATCTAGATTCGAACCTGGATTCTAATAGAACTACTTAGTGATATGACTTGTGTTTTCATTCTTAGGATCAAATTTTGGATTATATTCACAAACTGTAAGTCCTATTTACCAATTTTTACATTGTTTTCTAGGGAAATAAATTATTTTGTTAAAATATACAAAGCTTGTTGACTTCACTCTTTTCTTCTGTTACATTTGTATGAGCCTACAAGTAACAACAACAATGCTTGTAATATTCTGAACCGTGAAGACACCTGCGCCATCAATGATGAAATTGATAAACGTATTGAAAAGATTCTAGATTAGTAGGAGAAATACATCAGTGCATAATCGGGCTGGATTATTAAATGATATACTCAAGTCTAGGTACATCTCTCACCATATCAACCGTTTCCTGGATCCAGTTAAATACCCACGCCACAGTGGATTCTGCCAAGGTCAGTGATAAACATACAGAATTGTGACAACAAATGTTTTGATGGGTAATTTTGTCAGCGTTATATCCGGCTAGTGACAATAAAGACATGCCTCGAAAATACCTGGAGCACCTTGGTGAACTCAACTTTGGTAATATCGAATTTCCTATGCAGGTTACTAAAGTCACACTGAACAAATTTGAAACCCTTAACCCTGGTATCACTGTTAATGTGTTTACTTACAATAACGGCTTTTAACCGCTTTCACTATGCTCACTTGGACAACATGGACGAAGTCGGATTGGTTTGTTGCTGCTAAGTGCAATGTTTGGCTCAGAGCTAGTATCGCACTATGTATGGATAAAGAATCTTGCTCGGTTGCTTAAGCAACACAGCAAGCTCAAGCATAAGAACCTTCCATGCAGACGTTGCATGCATGTATTTAGCACCCAATAACTGCTCACCGACTATAACTTTTACTGTGGTTGTATCAGTCAAAAAACCTCAGCGGATAATGTCAGCACCAGGTAAAACAGTCCTTAATTATCTGTGGTGCAACGAAAGATGAAAGTTTCCTATATTATCTACGAGGGCTTTGAATATCTTAACGTTCCAGCAGAAAGCTCTGCTTCCAAAAATGCAAACGCGTCCAGTCAAAAAACACAAGTCGCTGACCAACAACCATGCGGATTTTGTTACATACTAGTAAGTGTGAGCTGAGTCATCGGTATTGTACCGTGGCAAGGTTAAGGCATTTTTTAAATTACTTGAACATAACGCAGACTGTATTGGAGAACATTTCTATTCACCCACTGACATGATTATGACTAGGGATAACATGTGAGAGTTATCCGCAGCCACTCAATTGCTGGATCTGTGATAGTCTCTTTACCAAAACGCAGAGCTCTCCACCGATGGAACAAAACGTTTTGGTTCCGATTCCAAATTCCCCGATCATTGTAACGTCACTGGAGCGTACAAAGGAGATGCACACGGCGCATGCAATCTACAGTCGAAAATTTGCCCACTCAAAACAAAAGCACCTGTAGTGTTTCCGAGCTTTGCGTAGGTACGATAGCCACTTACTAATGCAAGCAGGATCCAAGGCATCAAACTCGCCGATGTGCGTGACCCCATCAACATGGAAAAATATATTACATTTAGGATCGTACAATTACAGTTCACCGATTCATTACAGTTTCTTAGTTTGTTCTTGGACAAGTTAGTGGGTAATCTAACAGCGGAGAATTTCGCTATCACTCGTCAATTCTGTCCAACCAACACAGACCTGCTAACGAGAAAAGGTGTGTATCTATACGAGTACATGAGCGACTGGAACAAATCTGCCTAAACTCTGTTGCCACCGATCCAAGCGTTTTATTCATCGCTGTCACGTGAAAACATATCAGACAAAAAATACGAGTACGCAAACCAGGTTTGGTCTGCATTCGAGTACAAAAGCTTGGATGACTATCATGAACTGTTTCTGCTGACCGATATATTGTTACTCGCTTATGTGTTTGAGAATGTTCGTGACGCTGCCATACACGTGTACAAGCTCGATGCTGCACATTACTTATAATCACCGGGAATGACTTGGGATGCGTTGTTGGCCAAATCCAAAATCGAGCTGGAATTGCTCACCCACATTGACCAGCATCTGTTCATCGATCGATCACTTCGTGACGGGATTTCTATGGTGAGTCACATATATGCGAGCAACAACAATCCAAACGTGGACGGGTATGTCCCCACTGTTCCGAACAGTCACATCATTTATCTAAATCACAATAACCTCTATGGTTTGGCAGTGATGCGACCGTTACTGGTTGGTGATTGTCACATGTACTGACCCCAAATACATTGTCCTGCAAAACACGTGGATAATTACCATATCAACAGTGACCTCGGATACCTCTTCAGTGTATCCCCTAGGGGTGCAAGACTGAGAGTAAAATATCTCCATGGTGTCAAAACTGGGAGTCAGACTGAGTAAAAAGCAACCTTTGGTATCAAAACTGGGGTCAAATTAAAAATTTGGGGGTCTCTGAAGCGCAAATGAGGATAAAGAGAAACACTGCTTCTTTGAAGTTGATCTCGAATACCCTGAACATTTACATGAGGCGCACAACGATTATCCGCTGTTCCAGAAGCATTGTTGGTGCCTCGCACGTGATTGTCCCCTTGTCAGTTCTTGATCGTTGGTGAATCTGAACCCAAATACACTGAATGCACCAAACTGGTACCAAGAGTTAGGACCAAACCCAATTCTGCACTGCACGTGCGGAGCCTCCAGCTGTATCTGATATTGAGTATGCGTGGAACCAAGAACCATCAAGCGTTTAAATTTTACGAGAACGCTTAAATGGTGCCATATATCCAGGCTCGTACAAAAGTAACAAGAAAAGAGTGAAGACAACAAACTTTGTAACATTTAACAAATAATTTATTTCCCTAGAACAACAAGGTAAAAATGAGAAAAAGGACTTACGGTTTATGAATCAAATCCAAAATTAATCCAAGAATTAAAAAATGGAAGTCCTATCAATGAAAAGTCCTAAATGAATCTGTGTTCGAGTCCCTATGAAATCAAAATGGAGGGCGATGACGTATGTCGTGACCTTCAAAGTGTTTCCGTGTCAACAATTCCTTGTTGAATAACAAAAAATAATATTCCAATTTAGAATTTCTGAATAAATTTCGATAAATTTCCTTGTCCAAGAATTTCTGGATGAGCACTAGTTTTTTCCAGGGAAAGAATCAATAATTCCATAAAACGAAAATTCACCTCAAACTGGTCACAACAAGAGACCTTTAAGTGTCTAAGATTTTTAGCCGAACTGGCTGATTCTTTTGAAGAAAACGGTTATACAGTAAGTTAAGACGCAATACGGATTCCCGTATGAGGGTCAAAGTGGAAGCAGAATATTTTTTACATGCTAATTATCACGTACTGTAGGTATGGCCTTGATTCCACTGAATGAATCGTACTCTTAGAATGAATTTTAAAAATATACAAAAAAAGGTTTTTTTTACCAGAACTCTGTCTGATTTCTGAATCAAGGTCAGAAACTAGATACAATGTTTCAACTACTGGTTGTTTATCAGGTCAAACAGAACTGAAATGAATTTCTAAAAAAAAAATATCAAATCCAGTAGACAAAGTTATCATTACAATAACATGTAATGAAAAAAAATAAAATTTTTAAAAAAATAAACCTAACAAACAACTAATTAAATTACATATACATAACACTAGATGAAGACCACTAGCTAGCTTGAGATGGACTTTTTCAATCTCATGAACAATTCGGTATTCGGGAAAACTATGGAGTATCTGCGCAAAAGAATTCGAGTCGACCTTGTCCATGATAGTGAACAAGACAAACTTCGAAGGCTCATCGCTGATCCGGCCTTTGAATCCAAAACGATCTTTGATGAGGGACTTTTGCCGTTCACAGTGAAAAAACGAAACTCACGCTGACAAAACCAATCTGTGTTGGATCGTCCGTGTTGGACTTGTCGAAGCTGGTCATGTACGAGTTTTACAATGACAAAATCAAACCGTTTTACAAGGATCGGGTCAATATGCCTAACATTGACATTGACTCACTACTGATATATATCACTAAAAAGGATTTGTATGTGGACATGGCACAACCATGACTGGTTCATGAATTTGATACTAGCGATTATCCGGCGGAAAAAATCCGTTGTTTAGTAACACCGAATAAAAAATATTATTGTTAAGTTCAAAAAAGAATGCTCGGATTAACCAGTGGAAGATTATGTATAACTACGTCCTAAAATGTACTCGATCGTAGTTGGACCAATCGTCTATGGAAACAGAAAGAAAGCGCAAGGTGTTTCACATGTTATTGTGAGAAAGGATCTCCGGCACATGTATGTGGAATGTCTTCTAGACCGACGTGAATTCGCGCACCCGGCAAATACAGTTTTGTGTCAGAAACATGACACAGGTGTTTACAGATGCACCAAAGTGCGTTTGTCCCCGCTTGATACCAAAAGCCATCGATGCTTCCGATGGAATCACCACCAACGCGTTTGGCCATCATGCTATTGTAACTGATAGGTCCACTAAAGCATCAACGTGTTAACACAAATCTTTGTGACAGTTCTGTTTTTACTTTGATTAACTTACAATTCCTGTCGCACAAATGGTCGGCTGGGAGGCTTTGGTTCAAAAATGATAACATGTTGGTTGTATTGGAGTATCAATCCGTACCAAGATATTAAACACATCTAGGGACCATACCGAGTCAGTTGCACGATGTAGTACACTTTCTAACTTAACTGGTGCATACAGATACTGAACAAACTTGACTCCAAATGGTTGTAATGGTGCCTGCTGTGAAATTGTTTTCTGAGTAATAGCTACAGTATTTAGCCGAATCGCATTCGCTTGTTTTAAAACAGATCCGAAAAATTATCAACTACGATCCACTTGAAACAGTTGTGACCATGTGAGTGCATACATTCTTCTGTTTAAAAACACAAACAATAAAAACGAAAATACTGAGTCTACACTTAAATGCGAACCACGTGTTTAGTCCTTAAGCAGTAATGGCCCAATTACGAGATTGAATTTACATGTACACAACTATGAACTAGTTCAATTCTGAATGCAAATATACTGTAAGGGACTGGTCATTTAATTGCATGGGGCTAAATTATTGTTTCGATCTGTGGTATTTTGTATTATTTCATTCATCACAAGATAAGTTTGTTTCTAGTAAAGTCAGGAATGGCATAATGTTCTTTTTCATACCACAAATCAGAATATTCCGATAGTTATCAAGCATTACGCCCCCACCGCCACCCCACACCCCCATAGAAAATTTAATGGTCTTTCCCTAATAAAGACTTGTCCTTGGCGGATGTTTAGTATAAATCAATGAAGTGACCATTGTAAACACGTTATAAAATGTTAGCACCATCAGAGGATGTCAATCTCAGCTTGGGAAAGGAACGTTTCTATCACACGAATGACCTGGAGAGTTGCATTTATAACATGTAGCTCAGATTACGATACAGTCATTAAAATCTGAATCTTAACTGACTGACATTGGAACAGTCAATGACTGATGACCATTCGCGGAAGGCCTAGACGTCATGCGTGATTTCCAATCAGATACCATTTCAAGAATCAAGTGATCATTATTTCTATCAAATATATTAGGACAATAAAAAAATAAAATAAAAGCCTTGTATATTCTCTACATTTAGAGAATGTTGATGGTCTTTTTAGCAATACATTTACACCTTTATTTTATTCAAAAGGAAATCTGAACAAACTTACTCACTGACTTGACGAGAGGTACAACGAATTAATGTTCTCTTGAACAATATAAATTTATCTTGCTGCTTAAGCTTGCAAAGTAAACCTCTAAGGTTTAAACAATTAAATTCCAGTTCACATCCACTTTTGTTTTGAAACAAAACAAAAACAATTGCAAATTCTGGATTTACGAATCACCTAATTACCCAGTCACGGGGCTGAATAAAATATACTTGTTCAATTTTAACTGGACGTGTACTACAAGGGACTGGCCATTTAAATTTATGCGGCTAGATTGTTCTTTCCGACCGGGATATTTGTTTCGCTGTTTCATGCATCACAAGATAAATTTATATCAGATAAGAAAAGGCATGGCATGATGTCATTTTATAATACAAATCTCTATAATCCTGTGATTAGATGTCAGAAGATATTGTACAGTATATTACTGAGAACTCGTCAGAACTGGATCAGGGCCCTTACCCACTCCCGCTAAAAATACGTACACACACACACATAAGATTACAGTCACTTGCCACTTAGTATTTGACTATCATTTTTTTAGTACGTTTGGGGTATTATGCACACTTAGAGTAAATTGGCACATATAAATTTTCTTTGGTGCCCTTTTCGAGGAAAGTTAGGGCCCTTTTGAAATTTTGGAACACCACACAAACACACACTTTGACCTGATCCGGCCCTGCTCGTGCTTGGGGTAACTATCGGAACTTGTGCAATATTGTTTCATATAAAGTAAGTATGAACGCGATTTGTTGTAAAATGTTTGACGTCTATCGTTTGACCTCGTTCTTTTCACTGCAGAGTGCAATAATACAGAATTTCATATAATACTTAACAAAGTATATTGCGCGAGCTGAAACAGAAATAAGGAAATGAAAGCCTCTGTACTTTCCGATAACATAGTATTGAGACCTTTATAAAATAAGATTCATTGCGCTAAATGTACTCGAAATAATTCTGTTAGCACTTTCTTAAGTTAGTGTTTTGTTTTACGTAGAGGATTCCGTAATATGCAACAGAAAGTACTAAACCATTTTGAGATATATGTAGAGACAACACTAGGTATTACTGCTACTGATAGTTCTTTCTTTTGCGTAAAGTCATTGTATCATGTTAGAGAAATGTAAATTTAACATCCGTTATTTTTTCAAGAGAGAAAGAGACATAAGGAATCAGTCCCATGTCTTCCACTGAATCTATCTTAACTGCAAAGCAGTATACCAAATACAGATATTCGCTATATAATATTGAATTCAACTGGTTTGCATGCTTTATTTCTTTTGTCAAATACTCCAATAGTCACAAACGCTCCAATAGTCACAACGTTTGTTTTGCTAACCATGTTCGAGCAATCCCATGAGTGATATTTGCTTCACAGGCTAACCTTTCCAAGGCGGCTTCACCTCTCTAATACCCACTCATACTGTAGAATATTTTTGATTATGTCCGGCCGTTTATGTCCATTGTTTGTTTATATTAATATCATTTACTTTTAATGCGAGCCTCTGAGTGCAATCTTGGACTGCATACCTCCTTTGACAATCCATCTTGCGATTCGTTCTCCAGCGTCTGGTCCTGCAATTATATTTAAGTCATAGATGAGATTGACATCCCCTTAAGGTGCTTTTCACCGGAATATTTACTCCATAGTGTTCCGGGTAGTTTTGTTAATGCAGCAGCGATATCACAGCTGACATTTTATAAACCGGACCCTGAGCGTCTACGACTTTTCCTATGAACGGAATTTCTTTGCTCCACATCAAATACACGTTCCAGTAAACGCGGCTGTTAGAACTGGAGTTGGATTTTGGGGTACGAGTTTTTATGCGACATCGTACACAATATAAAGACATGATTGTACTGTATACTGTATTTAATCAATGGCATCACGAGAAAAGACATACACAAATGCTTTTGGAAAAATCAAACATTTTTCTGTAATTGACTTCTCAGCGCAAACAACACCTTAATGGTTCATGCATGGTGATGAAATTGGAAATTACATATTTCTAAACTCATTTTGTGCACTGATCTTTGGTGCTGGTGGATCAGGAAAATCTCAGCTGCTGATGAATATGATTCTGTGATGGTTGAAGTGGGATTGCACCATCGGCTGACGACCAATTGTGTTATGATGTTTTGAAAAATTTTCAAAAAGCGGTGACCAGAGGCGGTAACACCGCTACCATCGATTTCTTTTCCACCATCGACGAAACGCCTACCATTGACGATGCAACAAAACCAATCTTGTTGTATACTACGATGTGATGATTGAGCACCAAGTCAATCCCGCACAAATATTTGCACGAGGCCGGCATTAAAACACTGTTGTCGTCTATTTGACTCACCGATACGCACATGTACCTAAAGGAATTCGTGACAACTGTAACATGCAGATGATACTTCGTGGCATTGACGCGCATGGTCTTGAAAATATTCATTAGACCTTGTCTGACCACACGTGGGATAAATTTCGTGACATGTTTGTGCGGATCACTCAAAATTCGTATAGATTTCTCACTATTGATTTGACCGGAACTTGCCGGGGTAAATATCGTACAGGTTTGGACACATCGATTTAACAACAAAAAACAATTATATAAAATGTCTGCCAGTGATGGCACAGACGAGTATGACAAGCGACACCGTAAAGCTGCTAGTGAACAGCAGCAATTGATTTGTAATGTTATAGAAGGCCTCGAAAACGTCAAAGATATGTTACAGTCGCGACCGACTGCAAGAGAACACCTCACAGCGTGCTTTGAACAAACATTTGCTCCGCTGCTTGAACCCCACAAAGGAAATTGCCAAGGATATTAAAAAAGGCCACAAGGACAACAGCGGAAGAAGTGGCAGCGCTAACGGGAACAGAAGAAGAACCAGGTCCAATTCGTAAAAGAGCTAAGCGCACTTAGAATATCAAAAAATTAGGGAGGGAAACTGCAGAGACCATTAAACAATTGCCAGCGCCCCCTGGGGTCCAAGAAGAGGAGGCTGGGGTAATGACACCATCCAGATACATGATAAAGTTACCACGTGCTGGAATATTTAACAAGCTAGGCCACCAACAAATGCAAATTATTTTTCAGCATTTTCGGCTAATTTTTCAAATGACTGAACAAATTATATAGGCTAAGGTATAAGGTATAAGGTTTGTTCCAAAGATATATCAGCTGACAATTAGGCCAAGTAGGTATATCGGGAGAGGTTTAATAGGAGTATGGCAACAGGCGAAGAGTGGAAGGAATTTGAACGTGAAGTGAAATAATATCAAAAATGTCACGTTTGGAGTAAAGAACATGAGGAAGAACAAGAACAACTAAAATATACACCCACACATCCTGCACCTGATTCTTGCACAATGGAAGAGGAAGACGAACAATCTAACTTGACAAGAGAATAGGTAAAATCGTGAAACTAACAACGTACACCAAAGCAAGCAGAAGGCCTTGGTGGACTGTGTGATCCTAACGAACTCACGGATTCATTGGAAATACTTGTGCGATTAGTTCGTGCGAGCAACAACGCACCCGAAGGCATTAATTAGGCCACATTGACTTACCAGATACTGGTCACCATTGACCTCATGGACAGAAATACATATCGCGCACAGATGCACGAACTTGTTCAAGATATACGACGAGCGACGTTCGTACACCGATGAAGAGGTCTGAAACGATTGAGACACTCCGCGTCTTGCGTGAAATATATGTTGCGATGTAGCAGGTTGTTGTAAATACAGACCAGAGGGTTACCTCAATGATTACGATCTTATCAACGAAAACAGAATCATGCAATCTTATCAACAGAACCAGAATTCAGTGTAACTTCTTCTACACCTGTGACCGATGGTGAATCACGCACACTTGAGATCGCACTAGCATCGTTGCGAGTGTATTACAGTTGACCTAGTATGCGATCACAACCGTTTGGTGGTTTGCCCGCAAATAACTCATTTGTGTTTTCAGAGGACAGTGGTTCCACCTAGAATAATATTGAACTTCCTGCCGGCGCATAAGACATAGCACCGATCAATGTAGGAATTCGACTAAGAATCAGTTTAGTGACCGGCAAAGACTCTAAAGTTTCTATATATGCCAATGACCCCACACTCAGTTTAATCATTGTAATAGAATTTCAAACATATGTAGTTGATATTAAATGCTGATTAATACGATCCGTTTTAGGTTGGGCTGATAACATTTCAGATGATAAACGGTTTTTAGTGTTACATATCATATAACATCGTGAAGATTACCTCAACAACGCAGATCAATTAAAACCTTGACGCTGTCAGTGGTAGTTACGAAAGCAGGTCCGAAACGACAGGCGCAGTTGTTCGGAGTTATAATTTTTTTGAGTTTTCTCCAACAGTGGAACCAGTTAATTTAACACGTGTTCGTTTTACTTTTGTGGATCAAGACGGGCATGTTGTTTATCTGCGCGGTTAAATATTGAAGACACAAGTGTACATTAGAAATCGGCATGACATTTAATATACTAATGACAGTCGTACGCGGACATGTGCTACACGTGCGCCCTGTTAACGCGAGAAAATACATATACATGTTATGGAACTAGCATCGGTGATGTTGACCGTGGATTGTTTACAGGCGCACCAAAAGAGCTCGATGCTTTATCCTCGCGCACTGCACCAATCGCTAAAAAAGTTGCAATGCGAGATGTTCAATCCAATGATCAAGGCGGCTCAATGAATTCGAGATTGACAACGGCGATTAGTGACTAGATATGTAATAATATGTAATTAAATTGCTTGTGTGTTAGTTTTAAATTCTTTTTAATTTTTTTTTTTTTTGTTTCATTATATTTTATTGTAATGATAATTTTCATTCGATTTGAAAATTTTCTCGGAAAAATCACTTCTCTGTTTTGACCTGATTTGAAAGTAAAAGGTATTACATTATCAGTATTTTTAGCTCATCTTAGTTGAGACGTTTTGCAAACTCTAAGCGAAAATGATTGGCTATTACCAAGGTCATGTTCGGCCCACGTGTTGGCTGAGTTGTAAACAGCCTTTCTTTTTAATTTATTTCCAGCGTCGGAAACTGATTCTTAGATAGCGATATTCTAAGTTACGTGCTAAATGGCATCTTTTTTGTTGCGCATTCAAATTAGTGATCACGTAGCCCAGCACGTGAGCCACCATGTGATCTAAAATCGTGGGTTAAAGCAGCCATTTTCTAGTAGATTTTTCAGTCGTATTCCTTACACCTTAGAGCTCCAGGTGTTTTAACTGTTGATGCCAGCTTGTTCTGAAGTTCATCTATTATTTGGGGTTTAATAATTCATATTCTCTGGAAAACAAAACAAGTGCTCTTTTATAAAAGTTCTGGTACAAAACCATTTAGTGGAAATTTATTCTGGAATTCTAAACAGAACATTATAAATTGTGTTTCAACGAGGAACTGTTGCCAACAGTACAACGACCTCATCTGACGTCATCGCCTTCCATATTGGAACTTCATCGAGATTCGAACCTGGATT
>JAECUM010060393.1:0-17955 GCA_016617855.1 Megalonaias nervosa
ATTACTCGATATGACATCTAACTCGAACTAATGCATTTGTAATCTTACGGTCACTGATACAATCGGCGCACTTTAATTCAAATCGGATAAAAATTTCTAATCTGTGATTACTTAGAAGAAACATCAAGTTCGTTTAACACACTAATATTGAATAAATTTTTCTACAACCTTCCTGTTTTGATTCAGTCTAAATCAATGAAAATAGTTAAAGAACAAGAGCCATGATCTGTTTGATAGCGGAAACTAGTATGCCATACCTAAAAGACATCGTTATCGTAACACAACATGAATAGACAAGGGAGTAATGTTCTTGAACCTGGCATTCGAGATTGACATACTACGCGCTTTTAGCAACTCCTTTCCTGACTGAAAACAAAGCGTTTCTATTTCATTTTAGACAAAACCAGTCCCTGCGTACGCACAACAAATCAAGCTAGTATATAAAATTTACAAGTGAATACAACCAACAATGGAGTTTTCATCTCAATAAAAGCATATACAAACACAGCTGCAACATTCTTCTGCACAATTCGGGAAAATATATAATGGCGGAAAAAGAAAATCAATGAGTAAATTTAAAAGAGAAAATGAAAATTGTCAAGAGATTACACATTGCACATCAAAAAGAACATCAAAAAGATTGTTGCTTAATACGAGTGGTATTTGAAACGTTCCGAATATTTTGTTATAAATTTTTCGGTTCTTTGACTGCTTTGAAAGGAGCGATCGATGAAGATGATCAATAAACAGTACAGTGGAAGTTATTTCAATAATCACGGGCATTAATTCATCAGTTGATTTTCATATACTGAAGAATCAAATGAAGCTTAGATGGGTTTATGCAAGATGGGTCCCGAATTTATAAACTATTGATCAAAAACAGACTCGGGTTGACATCGATCAACTGCTACTCGCCAAACACGAATATCGACCAGAGACATTTGCATTAGATAATCACAGTGATGGCGCATGAATTTAGTCTAAAATCGACTTAAGAGAAGGAAAGAAAGTTGCATAGTAGAAAATGAACAAAGACTACAAATCGGAAATCGGTCGACGTAGTCGGGCTGTCAGTAGAGTATTTTGAGTATTAGTCTCCGATGAAAAAGTCCAGGTCATCCAGGTACCAGTACCTGTCACTGGCCATTGTGTGCCTTCAAAGGGGTGCAAAAATTCTGGAACACTAACGAACTTCCTTCTGTTCACGAATACCCAAGGCATTCATCTATTCCAAGACAACGCACAGGCTGTACCGTATTTACATACTTCCTGAATGAGCACATCATACAAACGTTGCAACATTCCCCAGACAGATTTGGTTTAGTTCCAGTGATTTTTGGCTGAATCCTGGTATCAAAGATTCCTTTTGGGGCAGATGATTTTGAAATCTGCCATGAGCAACATATGAGAAAGTGAATACAAAATGGCATCTTATTACTGCATAATCAGACTATGAAAATATGCCAATGTACATGTAGAGCACATTGAGAGAATAAATGAACCTTTTTGTACAGTACACTCATATACCGAACTCTTTAAATACCCTTCATAAAAAACTTTGTAAAAATTAATTCCCAGTGTTTGTTAGAATTTTGTTATGCACGTTTATTTGCTCAGCAATTTAAAAAACGGTAGACCGTTTTGTAAAACAAATTAGGAGTATATATTTTGTACGATTGTCCATGTGTTAAAAACTTAAACAATGTAATACTCATTTTCTTTAACATGACATAGATTTAATTGAAACAAAATATTTTGTATATTTGAACTTGATTTTCAAATGCTCATATCTTAGTGCAGTTCTTTTCTTTAACTTTACTGGTGTGCATATTAAGCTAACCTTAATTGCGAAAATACTGATTTTATTGTGAAATGGTTTCTTTTTTTTAACGGAGTCTTCAATCGATGACGTTTGTAAATCTTTCCTTTGGGAAATTTCACAACTATGCCATGACGTATATTACTGGAAAAGCAAATGTTGTTATTAGATCACATGAAAATCTTTGGAAGCTGCTCAGAACTGGAACAAGTTGGACAAATAGCAAAGTTACTAATCGACCAAAACCCACACACCCCCAAACAATTTTGCTAATATTATGGAAACATTGAATTTAGTACAAACCATAGAAAGTACTGGAAGATTATCTGATTGTTAGTTAGTAGCTATTATTAGCCAAATACCTATTAAATAATAGACGAGGACCATGACAAGCGCGAAACATATTTGGATTTGGAAGACACAGAAAAGCAAATTGTTTCAATAATTAATCCGTGTCTATTTCTAACATATACCATATGAACGCAACATTGATTGAATGATTACTTCGAACTGAAGAAACATTATAGAATATTCTTATTACAAACGAAGATTTGCTTACATATAAATGAATTGTTGTTGAAGAAGATAATCACGTCAATTATTAAGTTTTGTTAAAAGATCTGAAAAGCCACGGCCAACCCCGTGAGATAAACGCAGCTGAGTTTCAGTAAATACTAGTAGAGTTATACTTCTTAGCGTCATGTCATTGATGCCACTCTCCATTCAGCTTGCATGACCGCTTATCTTATCTAGTAATGACGTCTTTTAATGTCAACTT
This sequence comes from Megalonaias nervosa, assembly GCA_016617855.1. Taxonomy (NCBI): domain Eukaryota; kingdom Metazoa; phylum Mollusca; class Bivalvia; order Unionida; family Unionidae; genus Megalonaias; species Megalonaias nervosa. Next base: position 2,598 of record JAECUM010060393.1, read on the forward strand.
ACTTACGTCAGTTCTAAATAGAATCAGTATCACATTTGCCTTTTTGTGTTTATACCATCTTTAGAGAAGATGTGTTCTTTCTTGGTCAAATTCTCAGGTGAAAAGAGTCTCATCCCTTTATCTTGTTATACTCAGTGGTACCCGGAAGGAATGGCGTTTAACCAGGCCGTCGCTGCAGTTTCACGTAGACGATTATTTTCACTTTCTACAAAAGTTTGCTGGCAATTTGGTTATGTGATAAACATATAATCTTGTGTGGATCATGGGTTTGGACCAGAACATCATTGTCATTTCCTGACTCCTATGCCTCATTGAAAGCATTAGAATGCGCTTCCTGACTAGAAGGATATTTGAGTATATCGGTTTTGGTATCCGTAAATCTTAGGTCCGCGACTTGCAAAACATAAAATGTTGTCTTCAGGATATTCAACGGTTTCCGTTTCGACAAGTTCTTCATTGATTTGTTGGTATTAAGTTAACATCCAAGTTGTCCAGTGTACGAACATCAGTTTCTATATAGCCCCCCCCCCTCCCCCCATTCTCGCTCTCTCTTACATTTTCACACATATACAATACGTCAAATTAATAACTTGTAACAATATTTGTTTGCAAAAGTACGTGTGATCTTCCATCGTTGGGACGTTTATCTGCTTTTAACCAGCCAGAAAAGAAATTCTTTGCCTGTAAAATTGTGTGTATTTTCCAACATTTGTACGTTCATCAACGCAAATGTTAAACAGTCATCAAACTTTGTAGCGGCCACTGCCAGTAATTTAACGCTCCTACTTCTGGTATTTCTCTGTCTTCAAAATAATTTAAATATTTTTGCAGGCTTTCGTATATTTAAGAACTATTGATACATTTATGGGATATTTATTTTCTTTCTAAAATTGCATGTTGGGGCTCAATATTTAATATATTCATATATAACTCTTAATATACTGTAGAACATTGGTTCCAACGTTGTATAGCTAATTTATTTGTTGCCATGAAGGGAATTCGGATTTAAAACTACGTTGGTAGGATTGGGAATTGCTTATTCACCTACACAGATTTATGCTAAGGAGACGGGGTTATGGTGGGCTTTGGACGAGGATTCTTGAGTACATGTATCTTAGAAAAAAACAAACAATAGAAATAGGTTGATTTTCCAAGACGTTAAAGGTTTCTGAAATTTTCCCCTCTCTCTTGGGATTACTCATTGAATAATCTAAGGCATGTGTATTATTTAACAGAAACTATCCATTGTTTTTTTATAAAATGCATTTAACTTTTGTTGAACGAACATTTGTGCTTTTCAATTTTAATTGCTAATGACATTCTCGAAGTTTCAGAAGAACCTAAGATATAGAATACATAAAAAATTGACATGATGCAGTTAAAATTATACAATTGTGAACGTGAAAAGTACGTTTCAAGTTTTACGTATGAATCTTATAAATAAATATGTTATTATCATCAAAGTGCAAGAAAAGGGGCCATACAGAAACTGAACAGTCTATATGTTAGCTGTTTAGCACTTCAAACTATACACTACAGAAATAATGACATATACTTTATTTATCTACCTTGTTGTATTCTGTCTTTCTGTTTATAGGTCTGTCTGTGTTTTCTTTACTTTAATTACATAATATATAATTATAATAGTTAAATTTTTTGTTTGGTACACATATGTATAAAGATGCTCTATTTCTTTTATTCAATTTTGTCTTCTTGAGATACCTGGATGTTTCATGGCTCACATCCAAACTCAAATTTGTTTTTTAATTTTTTCACAAAGTCCGAGATTTCAAATAATTAGAAAGTCCTTGGGACGAAAATGATGGCCTCCAATCTATCCTGAATGGCGACAATAAATCAGACGCTTTAACCAGGTTCCATGTAAATGGATTATTTCAATCTCATTCTGACTTCTGAACAATTTATTTCTATTAACATCTGTAATTTATTTCGTGTCATATGACTGGATTCGCCTTATCTGAAACATTTGTAATTTATTTCGTGTTAAATGACTGGTTTCGCCTTATTTGTAGTATCAAAACTTGACGCTTTGCAAGCATAACGATCTGATGGGTCCTAAATAGTTTCACCTGGGTTTTAATTATTAAAATTCAGTCCGTTACAATCCATAAAATTCCACCTAATCTCCTCTAACATGATTTATTTGATTCCGGCCTTTGACACAGTGGCGACGTAAGCTGTACAAACTATGATTGCAACTGCCATCATGTTGTGTATTTTTGTTGGCATTGATCGCTCCTTCAACGGTGTAATTATTTCCAAACACCAATGATGTTAAATACCTTCAACGAGCTACCATTTCCACCTTCTGAAGAGTATTTGTAATTTATTTGCGTATTGGATAGCATACATTTAGCGCTGCAGGTGTTAATGTTCTGAGATTTTCTATTAAGTGTGTTATAACTTGTTCCTTGTCTAATCCCAAAGGCAATAGCTGCAGAGAAAATAAAATTAAAAAAAACCGCCTGTTTAAACTGTCACTTGGTTTTGATTTTTTTTTTCTTGCAAATTTAGCGATCATCATAACACTGATAATGCCAATTATTACTTTTTATAATAGTTTTCTAGGGCAGTCTGTCAATTAAATGCAAAGACCTATAGAAAGATTAATGACATGGTTATTGGCATTAGCTGCTATGCACAGATAAACTTACACGCATTACCTTTCGGCACCGATTTTTCATTTTTGTTTGTTGTATAACAATTGGTTGAATAATTTCAAGAAAGTAAAATTGTTGGCAGATTTGGATAGGGGTTTTAATGTCTGCTATAGTAAAATCTTGCCAAAGGCGAATATATTATAGAAGACACTTTTTTCCATGGGGTAGATACATCTGAGTAATTTTTACCTAGGGAAAAATCTCACGAATTGTACATAAAATAACAGATGTCGTTATGGTTCATCAGTTTCTAGGTCAATACAATTATTTTCCAGTATCCGCAACAAGTTGATATAAACTAGTTGAAACATAATAAATTTAAAGGTTTAATTCCTGTAGAAACAGCCATGTAAAGTTTTGCAAACACTACAGTTTTTCTGTTTTATTTGTTTGTCTTGTCTATGTTTTGTACATGCCTTTGAAAAAGACTCATTTAGAGTCGAAAGTGCTCAGGCTAGTTATATACTAGTTTTGCACTGTTCGTTGTCAGTTTATTGCATATATATATATATATATATATATATATATATATATATATATATATATATATATATATACATATATATATATATATATATATATATATATATATAACCTTCGATTACTGGACTCATTGAATTCTTATACGTATATGCACAGATTAACTTTTTCACAAAAATTCGATCATCCGGACAACTAGGTCCCCAGTGGTTCCGGCTAATCAACACTTTACCGAATTACTAATCCATTAAATCGAATGCCGCACACTGAAAACGATTAACTGTGCTAAACACAGCTGTTTCAAAGTAAATGCTTTCCTTATATAGCACTAATAAATGAACACGGACCTATCAATATGGGCAATCAGACGGGTGGGATTGTGAAATACGGGTAATTTACTTTAATTTGTGTAAAACTACGTCATCTTTTAGCATTATTTTAGACTGAAATTTTCTGTGAAAATATAAAAAATGATAACAAGTGCGCACAATGTTATAGGACTGGCGACTTAATTTTACGATCTATAAGGATAGACCTTAGAAACTGGCCTTATTCGTTCCGAATAAACTTATCTTTTACATTTTTCTATTATAATACAAAATGTGGTTATCGCCAAAAACTTTCACAAAGAAATGATGTAAACATACTTCAGTCATAATCGATGCAATTTCTGTAGATGTCATTGCAATAGGGGGACACGGGTAGCCAATTGGTCTAAGGAGGGTCGCCTTCACAGATCATTGGCACATCTGACTTTTGTACGCATGAGTATGTGGGAAAGATCCACCTTGTGTCGGTGGATTTTCCCAGTGTCTTCCCAGATTCTTCCTCCACCAAATGTCTTGGACACCATGTATAGCCTGTCATGAGCTACAAAATGGCGTTAAATCCTACACAACCAAATGCCCCTAAAATGCAAAAGTTTCTAATTAAAATTTCATTTAAAAATTGATCTACAAAATTTTGTCCAAAATCGTCAAAAGTCACCGACTTTCAATATCGGCATTATTTATTTCGGTGTGTGGGGGTGGGGTGGGTGGCGGTTGATTTTTCTTTTATTAAAAATGCGATATAGTGAACATCGACGTAGCTACATCCATTCTGGTGCAAAGCCACCATATTTGCATGCGAGAAGGGTCTATATGGTGGAAGCGGGGATGGAAAGGGAGGTGGGGGGGGGGAGAGAATTAATATTCCCCAATAAACATTACTTTGCGGCAATACTCCAGCTTTGATATTTATATTCCCGCCACTGTATAAGCTATGGCAAAGAGGGCCGGATACAACAGGTTAGGGCTCAAGATGTTACACCTGTAGGTAATGGTATGCTTGGCCTATGCCCTACCATCAACGTTAATTTCAGGGGTATATTGTAGATGTTTCAACAACAAGCAAATAAATATATAAACAATACTACCTTTTGCATTTCTTTAACGTTTCGCTCTACCGATAGTTGATCTAGTCAGACAAATTGTAAAATATTTGTCTTTAAATGCAACATTCATATATGGGGGAGGGGGGCAAATGTAAGTAGGATGTGAAATTTATTACAGGTAATTAGTTTTACATACAGACCGAATTGATTTATTGCAGTCTTTTTCTGTTTGCTGTATTGATTATTTTTCCAATTAAACTGTTGGTTGATGAAAAGGAACTTCTCAAAATAATTACTGACAATACATCAATATAATGGAGGGTCATTGCTAGTTTTAAAAAAGTAAGAACCGTATTGTATTCAATGACACTTCTTCGATAAAAATAGTAAATAAATAAAATATTACCTTTAACAGTGAACCTTAGAAATCTTCTTTTTCTTAAACAAGCTCTCAATAATCTAATAAACTCTATCATCTTCGTTTAATAAAGAAATGAAAAAGCATAATTCATTTCTTCGATGAATGTATATATAAATATTGTATCAACAAAATAAGTTTTTCATCTATTCTCATTCGTTTGTGTATTAAGAAAGCAACCAGGAAAGAATAGCTGCTGTCATACGCGAGACCAATCAGTTGGTAAGACTATATGTCTGTCTGTCTGTTTGCCTTTCTGACTGGCCCTGAATGTTGACACGGATAACAAGTGATGGTCAAAGTAAGGCCGAAATTAAAGTTTTATGAAATGGGTACACAATAATCTAACGTTTATGTAGTTTCTGTAAATGGGAATAGCATGTTTATAAAAAGACCATAATTATCTCTATTAGACAAAGATTCAGAAAAAGCTATTTGATTTTTTAAGCGCAGATCACTTAATTTTGAAGCGAAAGAAATAGTTCCCATAAGGACCTAATCGTTAGTGACAAATTTTTAACTGTGCCAGCAAATTTTGGAATCGAAATTTTCAGTTATTTGACTTTGAATTCATACATCATCACGAAAATTGCAAAATTAGTCTGTTCGTTCCTTTTATTATCTATTTTTGAGGGGTGGGGGTGGGGGGTGGCGAGCTGCACATTTTATGCTTTGAAATTCTTTATTTTTCAAATTTGAATTTTATCTATGTGCTGATATTGTTAAATTACTACAGGGTCTGATCAAATCTGAAAAGACAGCTTTAAGATCAATATTGTATTCCTGAATGAAAGTTTGTTAGTTAAATATTGTTTTAATTATCCTTGCGTAAGTTAAATCACACATGTATGACACATGTGAAATTGCATTTGTTGGGGGAGGGGGGCAAAAAGTCTGATTTTTGTACCATTAATTATTTAAGATATATGATTTGCAATGAAAACTGACTCAAAAGTTAAGTAAAAGTTTATAATATGGTACATTTAACAGTGATTTATTTTACTGAATTGTAACTGGTAATTATTTTTTTTTAGTATCTATTTGCATTTATGAGTACATTATGTCAACTCTAGCTACACGGAGTCACTAATCAACAGCATAGACTACGTGATACGTCCTCTTATTAGGATATTTGTTCCTCGTCAAAAACTTAATTAACGTCTTAGATCAATTAATTATAATAATTAATTATTGCCTTGTACTTTTTTCGTTCTTTGTTTATTCATCTTTCTTCATTTCTTTATGTCTCAATTTTCTTGCTAAGATCAGGCCTCGTTTTTGGAACAGTTTTAATGTTTGAAGGTGTCACTAACGTTTCTTTTTCTGTGTAAAAGAATGGTATTCTAGTGAGTATGGCATAGACAACTAATTCAATTGCCATGGACCTGATGGTAATGTTTTGCAAACTTATTATGCTGCTTCTGCTAAGTTCGGCAAATTACACTCATGCTCTTCGCATGATCTAACCTAGAATATACTTTCGAAACGATGAAAATGATATGCTGCCGGAATTGGTTTTGAGAAAAATATTCTCTTGTAGCTACCCGTTATCAAAATTAACCGCGGTGATATCTCGGTTGCTTCCGGTAGTACCTGTGCGGCGACATCGATAAAATAAGTGGTTTTAGGTTCGAGCCTACTATTGAGTACAATTACCCATTCGTAGGTTCCTCTGAAGCAAGTTCCTTAAATTCAATCTAGCAACGACCTTTATTCTTTTAAATACGGTATTTAATATTCCAACACACTCAGACTGGCCCCGTAGTTAGCAAAATAATTAATTGTCTGTGACTATATCTTCGAAAACTGGAAGCGCTCCCTGAAAAAAATTATTTAAATCTATTTATTTTGGGGAGGGAGTGGGGATCAGATCTCTGGGCTCGCAGACAGGAGAATGTTTTAATGAAGGGACAAAAATAATAATTCTAACACTTGCGAGTATTCGAGCAATGCCAAGTATTCCATTTATTCCGAGTATTCGAGTAATGCTGAGGATTCTAATGATTAATACTAGAGTTCTTGACGTTTTACTTCATTTCACACAGTTCTAGTGACCAAATAACGACACACAACGTTTTACGATTTTCAGAATACAGAGGAAACAAATAACAAAAAAAAATATATTCATAAGGTCGTGTCAGACATGTTGTTGGCAGATTATTGCAACCTCACACTTGCTTCTGCAGAATTCCTTTTTGTAAAGGAACTACATTTTACACAAGATTAATGGTTACACTTCAATCTTTAACGACGTTGCACCTTAAAACCGTCGAATTATAGGCTAAAATAAATGCTAAATTAAATTGGTATATTCATCGGCAAATAGAACAGTTCAATGTACGATTAAACCAACCGCTGCATCGCTCACACTGATTGTCACAACTCTGATGTTGTCAAACAAGCTTAAGGAAGTGCCTGTGTCGTATTATTGGAATCTATATAAGGTAATCACTAGTGCTTAAAGTGTAATACATTCGTGCTGCAAGTGTAATTGTATACATTGTGCGTTGTGTCTTTGCCTGGCTTTATTGACTCAGAGATTTCTGACCTGATATTTTTTATGAATCTAACAATTACATAATTTGGCACTTAGAATTTCTAAAGCTGTGAACAGTATGGAGTCAGAATAGTTTTCGAGTTACTTACAGAAATGAAAGTAGATAGAAAAATAGCACTGTCAAAATATTGCCGTTCATCGCATTTTAAACGGCACTATATTTTTATGGATGAGGGTTGGGAGATGATGCACAAAGGAAGCGTATGCTTATGTGTGTCCTTCCGCTTATTTTTGAGGCCTTCTGTAATTAAGCAGTGGACTTCCAGTAAGAAAATAATACAAACTCAGTTACAATAATTTCCATACTTAATTAGTGCACCCAAATCATTAATTGCCAGAAATATAACGTTAGTCTGGCACATTGTGGTTGCCAAAATGCAAATAGACTGTTTCTCCTAATCGATTTCCACTGTCGCCCAAGATTCATCAGCTGACTTTTGCATTTCTTACATTTTTACAGTATCAGGTCAGTTTTGCGTTGGTTTGACGCGTGATATCGTATGACGTCAGCGGTACTAAAACATCGAACTTGTACGTGCTGTCTATGGCCTAAGTACAGATATTTCCGTGTCCTAAAATCTCCTTTTTGTATGTGTTTTGTACATAATGTATGTTCTTAATAATTAGTCATGTAAGAATAATAATTATACTCAGCGTGTTGTTTGCAAACATTAGAAAAGCACTTAGAAAAGACTTGACTTATCGGACTCAAACTACTGACTCCTAAACTTTTTTCCCATACTGCAAACCGTGTGTAATCTTTATAATACTGTACACAGTAGTCTGTCTTTTTCTCACTGACCGTCCGTGAAATTGAAAACATGTGTAAGTATAGGGAAAAACAATTAATCAAAGGATTGCCATAGGTACGAATTCAGGCATGTGCATGTTACAATTTTTAAATTGAAAGTTTAGACATCATAATTCGCATACAATACAACAGGATGTTCCTACTAAATGAGCAGTCAATAACAGGGTTTACCCGGTTTATTCATAATATCCACGTTACAGGTTTACCTTGGGTGGCTTCTAATGATACATTTTCCATGTACAATACTATTGAATCTACCGAATAACACCTGTAAGATTCCACCAAATGCATATTTGTGAACTTGTAGAAAATGCGTGAATAGTTTAATAAATCCATGAAGTATTTTGAAAAAGAAGTTTTTTATTTTTCCTTTGGCTTAAAAAAAATGAATACTTTAGTTGATACAGCTGAAGGGAATACCATACAAGAAGTAATCAAAATGTTCTGAATACCATTACGCTGTACAATAAAGTTCTTTATTAGTGAACATTACGTTCTGCTATCTACTCAAAGTACTCCCCTTGTACTTCAACAAACCTTCCCGGTCTGAATATCCAATTATTAAACGCCCTTTTGTATTCACTTTCGGTATGTTGTTCATACAATGGAAAACTACACTTCCATCCACATTTCGATTTTCAGAAATTCTGACCTTCAGCAATTCTTAAGCCAAAATCATTCGGAGCTAAATGTCATCATTTTAAAGAAGGTCATTTTGTCTGTCGATCGGCATTAAATATCATGGAAGGTTCAAACAAGTAAAAAAGTAAACAAAATATTCAGAACTTTTCAAGTACCCCTCGTACTTGAAGTGACTGAGTTTTAGAAATGGTATTTCTCAGCAATGAAAATTCAACTGAGGCTAGAGGTTATGTAATAATCATTTTACTCTTAAGAAAAATGTTATCATTTTCGTGGCTCTTTTCGTCAATCAGCGATAATCAGCAAATGCACGTGCAATGAATGCCCAATCGAAACGTTAAAAATGCGCAATGATATTAGGGCACGAAGTGGGATTAAACTTGTGTCACCGAATCCACTTCCAGGGACGAGATAATTGCACGTAACACTTTGTAGTAATGGAACATGCATGTTTATCAGTCACGCGCCATGGTCAAAGCATTAAATAACCGTGTTAATTGCAAAGTGAAACAATATAATGCTATGTAAATAATTTTTCATAGTAATATTTCCAGACACACTTCGTCTCAGCATCTATAGATCGAAAAACATAGGTTCATCTCAAAATGTAGCTTAGATTTGTATGTCGCTAATCGTAATTATGCTGTAACTTTATTTGCAGGGATTTAATGTATTCTGCTGTAGTTTGCATCAGCAAGGAGAGACATAAGCATTTCAATAACCAATATCGTCTTAAGGCTGAAGTTAGCGTTTGGATCCAAACATAATTCCCAGAAATTGGCAATGGTTGACATACCACTCAAGGGGCGAAAAGGATCTCAATAAAGTGTTTCAAGTAGTTTAGATACCCTGTTCCGTATTTTCAGTGGATAAGGGGTCACCACTTTGCACAACAAAATGGGTGAGTAGATTATTTACTGTCTTACTTCCTCGAACCTTTCTGAATTTCTCTACTTCACATTCAAAAACATATACACATATTAAATAGCTGTGCCGTCGATATCTTGATTCATGTATGCATTTATTTAAATAGATGCAATTCATGAATAAATGAACATAAGGATAGATGTGCGATAAATACACAGACTAAGGTGACTGCCTTCATTGTTTCCTTCATTGTGCAGACCTGCGTGCGTGTGTGCGTACAATAAGGAATCATCAACGATTTTGGGGAAGCTAGATAATATCATCTGACCTGGATTTCATCAACATAATTTTTGTCTGGTTGTAAATTTGAGTCTAGAATCCAGCAATCTTGTTGGTAAAAAAATAAATTTGACTTTGACCAATAAAAGGTCACAAATAATGACTTTAAGACATGTTGATGAATTTTGTACCATGTACCAGAATAATTGGTCGTTTCATATAATCGGAATTTCCATGTTCAATAAGCTAATACCAAACTCACTATGCTTTGCTTTTATTGCTTTGATAGTAAATCATTGATATCACTATTTGCAGGTTACAAGATTTAAGGTTAGGGTCAAGGTCATGAACTAAATTTTTCAGCTAGGTCACTATAGCAACCAGACAGTGCTACAGAAGGGTATTTCCAAATGAAGATTGAAATTTTTAGAAAAACGTATAGTAATATGACCAGGACAAAAACGAAAAAATCAGTGAGGAATTTTAAAAAGGACAACTAAAATGATATACTTTTGCATAAATTTCGGATCACGATTATATTATATGTATGTTCTGATAATAAAACAAAAATCAAAATTATTTATCATAGATATCATAGATATTTAGTATACACTAGAAAATTGTTTTGCAACTTTCGGTGTATGTGTGAAGATATTTAAACAAAGATTTATTTTGATAGACAAGCATTTTGAAACCTAAAACAATTCAACAATTCTTTTGAAAGTATCAGACAATATTTTTCATGCAGGCAACAATTAATATCAGTAACTCACATATTAGCAAGAGAGAAATTATTTTCGACTTTTAATGCAATAATAATTTCTTTTTTTAAAGTGAGTTTATTTTAACTTAAAGAACTGTTTATCTATCTATCTATCTATCTATCTATCTATCTATCTATCTATCTATCTATCTATCTATCTAATCTATCTATCTATCTATCGTCATACAGATAAACCACTGTATAAAGGACATCGATCCTAGCATATTCTAACTCCTTTTAGTGTCCCTTTTAGAAAGATTTCACGGGGGTTTTTTCTTATACTAAAAACAATTCTTTTTTTATTTGCGTGTTTGAATTCCATTCATTGGCAAATGGAAGAGTTGCCTCCCTTTGATTGGATTACCTGTATAAAGTCTGGGGAAATCGATTAAAGGTTTACCGTGCCACAGCAATAACGAACGTTTGTTAAGGAAATGTAAATATATGATTGACGTATCACTCAGATGGGATATCCGTTGAAACTGCAAACTAATCAAATAGTAATGATTGCCACTGTAGCTGCTGCTTAAATACTTAACTCTTTTTCCATGATATTTTGTCATTTTATTTCCCATGTATCCTAGGGTTGGCTTTTAGTTTGGAAAAGCACACAAACGTGAAGGGAAACTTACAGGCGATAAAACAAGGCTGTATGAAAAAAAAGGATCTATATTCACAATCTTACCATACCTACCATCACACACATATTAAGGGAACTGCTAACTGGGAGGTGTATAAACAAGCATAAATACAAGGTCATTAAACAACCAGACCATCACACATGCACCAAGGGGTTCCAAGAAGAGAAGGTACTAGCCCACACACATATACAGAACCTTGTAACGATACCATCACACATATAATATCACGCAAACCCAAGGACAGAATGCTGCTTACACATATATATCCTACATTTACATGTAAGCATTGTCTGTGCCTCAGATTATGTTGTTGGTGTAGATATATTTGCATATCTAGGCTAATGGCAGAAATAGCTGTAGTCAAGGGAGCCATCTCATAATAGCACTATAATTCCAGAACTGACGCGGATTTTGGCGGGGACTAACAAAAAGTCTAAAATATTTTATTAAATAATAAGGTTGACTAATATGTTCTGAATGTGGCCGAGACTAAAACAATGATTAAAACTCCTAACTTGACACGAAATTGTCGGAGATTAAAGGTAAATTCGGAATATTTTATGAATATAACAGAGACTAAAAGTAATGGTAAAATAACACAAAACTGATACGGAATTCGGCGGCGATAAATAAATCCGAATTATTTTATTACAAAAATATAGCCGAGACTAAAAGTAATACGGAAATTACGCAGCACAGAAATTAGTAGTAATCAAAATAAGGTAAAGTAAATGCATGCGTTGAAAGTTTTCTTAAATGGTCTATATGTAAACAATTTTGATAATTACCTATTCCCTATATTACATTCCTCTGTTTGGTTTTTAAAACGGCGACTGTTGGATGGTGATAGTGAATGATTATCTCTCTACACATTAGGTGTTACTCCACATTATATTACCCCCTTACATCCCGCGTTGTTACAGCTGTTGTATGTATAAGTGTATATCATCAAGAATAGGTGTAGGTCAGTTCAGATGGGTACTCGTCAATTAGACCGTGTGTTGGTCAATTAGACCATGTGTTGGTCAATTAGACCATGTGTTCTTCACTGATTGCGGAGTTTGATCAGTAGATATATATGTTTATCGTTGGTAGAAGTGATGCATTGTACGAATGCATGTTGTGCACTGGTTGAGAATGCTGGACAGTAGGTGTTGGTGTTGGTCAGTACGTATTGCGAGTTGGGCAATGGCGTAGGTTATTTTCAGTAAACCTGTGTGTTGGTTTTTAGTTGTCCGTATTGGCCGGTAGGCATTGGCTGGTGGTTGGTAGGTGCTGGTGCTTATACCTAGAGAAACCCACACTGTTAAATTTCCCTTGTATCAGTAATGTCATCCAATGTTAGTAATAATGACGTTTTAAATTCCACTTGCATTTCAATGCGCCCGGATCCAAGGTGGCCGGAAAGTAAATTTTCCTATTATGACCATAAGTTTATTTTCATTGTGAACGTATTGTCATCATTGACTACTGACGATGTATAGAGAAAGAGAGGCAGAGACATAAAGAAAAAAAATATAATACATCCAATCGTCCATCTGTCAGAGATATGGATGGAGAAACCGGATATTACAAGAATGAAAACAACATAATTTAAAGTATTACATCCTGTTATTTTTCATATCTGATCTCTTATTGGTCTATGAAAAGAAAAGAGAAAGTAAAACTGAGTCCGTTATAAAGAAGTGTTCTTTATAGGAAGTATATTTATCAAGTTACCATGTTAACAGCTCTAGCCTCTACTCCTTCATAGGATTCCATGCCGATCTAGCAACAAGAAACCGAGAAGTAGGCGCCCGCAGGATTTTTGCAGGGGGGGGGGAGTATTTGCAGTATGATTTCGGGGGTCGTGACCCCCCGCTTGACCTATGCTGTGGGCGCCCATGATGCCCAGTTTTCGTGCACGATTCATGCTCGACCCTAGATACATCAGCATTGCAAGTCCGATTTATTTATTTGTTTATCGATGCCTATTATGTTGCTGTCTATTTTTAGCAAGAGTTGTTTCTGCAAAGAGTTTTGTCTCGGACGGGTCGAGGATAGACAGGTTTACCGACGTATGCATGAATGAAGAATTCTAATACTGTTTACCACGCCTATTATAAAAAATGGGTTTGTAGACACTAAAATAGCGATGTGTTCATTCTAGTCGACTTAAACGACAGTCGAACTATATAGTAACTGTGTGATTCAACAGAGATTTGGGTAACTTTACGTGCCATGCATACTGACGATACATCATAAATGCACGAAATGCGACTGCTTCAAATAAAGTGAAATATAACGGAATGGTACAAGTCAGGACAGCTTTGTTCTGTACATTCTTCGTTATAAGAAATGCACTCTCAGAGGTATGTGTACATTATCCCGTACTCTTGATTGACATTAATTTCTCCAAACAACAATCAATTCACTTCTATTGTAATTTGTACACAGCTGAATTCAGCAAATCCAATCAGTATATTCAAATATGTATACAGAGTACATGTGAACCAAACTAGTGTCAACAATACAATACAAAGTTTACATCGCGAGTATTATTTTGCAAAAAAGATAGCAGGTCATGCTTAGTTACTTTATTCTCATTTGCTGTATTTGAAATTTGTCACAAAAGTAAATTACCTGTCCATGATAAATATGTTCTTTTCATAAAAAAAAACCCCACATGTATGTAGCATTTTATTTAAGATTTCAAAGACAATTTTACCTTTATAACAAATACCTTCTAATCCAGGCTTTAACGTATCACGGACCAGATTTTGAAGCAAAGACAACAGAAAAAGATGGACGCCCAACAACGGACTACGAATAGGCAATGAACAGCAACGTCTAGATCTTTTAGCTCATTCAGTCAAGTCAGACATAGTAGATAATAATGTACAGTCTGAAGTCACAAACTAACTGTAAATTTCACAAATACCATACATAGAAAAAGTGTGATTTGGTAATTATGTAGCATATGACTCATGATAAATTTAAATACTTTATCATTTGCCAGTCTGCAGCGACGTTAATTGATTTAGGATTCACCCGCTTTGGAGATTTTATCTGAAGGTGGAATGGCGAAGCTAACCTTTTCCATATCAGAAAGACAGAAATTAATTTTACTTCTCTGAGACATCTAGAGCTACTGATTTCTGCATTTGTTTAAAAATTACGTCTTGATTTTGTAAATGATACATTACTTGCACATAATTTAAGACAGCTCCCGTCTCTAAAGCACTCTAAAGGTTTAGTATCTGTTCGAGTACTGGAAAGCTAACATTGTCCCAATGGTATTGTTAGAAAAACCGATAAAATACCGAATAATGATCAATTTAATGTTGACTATAAACACAGCCATACTAAAAGACTCGTGTATGTTCTATTGATGAACCCAGCCGTTGTCATTGAATGTGTACCATTGTTATTTGTTAGTTTGCTTAATTGTGCCTGGTAATTAGTTAGAATTTATTTATGGATCTGAAATTTAAATTTAAAGTTTAAGACGTGCATTAGTTCTTAAATTCTCAAAATCTGCACACATTTTAGACTGAAAATAATCTTTTTCCCATTTGTTGCACAGGATCAATGTATCGCCTGTACCGAAGACTCCCTCGGACATTAGTGTAATTGTTGTATGAAGTGTGATATTGATGAAAGTTTAGGTCAAGGATCTTCGCAAAAGGGTTTCTATTTGACTCATATATTAACCGTCAGAGACAGTTTCGCAGAAAATCAATTAGCAAGATATGTCATACTAATAGTTGTAGCTTGCTTAAGAAGAAACACAAATAAAATAGCGGACAAGAGGAGAGTGTTGTCGTCAGCCTGCCTAATATCTGAGGCCTTTCGTTTAAATAAT
>JAECUM010060394.1:0-19154 GCA_016617855.1 Megalonaias nervosa
GGAAGCAAAGTGGGTCAGTAACGCAAATCCTCCAGGTTCGTACTACAATCGAGAATGAATGGCTTTGCAACATTTTGAAGTGCATATTAATTCAACTCCTTCTCAGTTTATTGTATTCAGTGATTACAACCCCCTGACATTCATTAACAAAATGAAAACTAAAGATCAGATATTGTTGAAGTAGAGATTGATGTTGCAGGAGTACAATATTGACATCGTGCACAACAAGGGGTATTTTCTCCTGCACATCAGTGACTGCAAGCAAGGATAAAAATCAACCGTGCAAAAAAAAATTCCCGAATGTCAGACCTGATGTGAAAGTTCACATATCCACCACCGTGACGTATTTCAGTGAATCTAGGTGATTACTGAATATTCAGTTTATTGCTGTATAATTTGTTTGAATCTTACATCTTGAATAAATGTGTATAGAATGTATACAAAGGTCTGACTCTGTCATACTTTTAATCCAGTTTATTACATAAGTTGTCTTTAACAAATAAAGCTTCAATAGTGTAGGGTCATTATATCAAACAGTAAAAGAGAAATAAAGTACCTAACGGTAAAATCCGTTGCAATATGTTTACTAGTACCTTGGTTTTTCACTTGGAAATTCTTGGGTCTACGTGATTTTTTGTATGATGTTTACTTAAATCTAAGTTCATTGCTTGACCTTGTAGACCTGTTTGGTATTTTCTGGAAGCAGACTTGTTTACGAATTTAATGGGAAATTTACCCACATCCTGGCCATCTTATTTTGTCTTAGATTCTATATAAACCAAATAATTCATTCCTATTTTAATATCGGAATTTGTGGAATCACTTTCAGTTGAGTTCAGATATAATTTGAGAGGAATCATTTATTTAAATCATTCATTGAAATTACTTAAGTGCTCATTGACTGGATAATACTATTATGGGATTATAGCGAATTCATTCAAAGACATCCTAGATTACATCATTGTGGCACATCAGGGTATACAGGACTATTAGAATTCATTCCAAACTCTATACTTTTGGGCTTGTGATAGAACTTGTATGATTATTTGAGATTTAATTCACATTACTGTAAGTTCCTCTTAAATTTTCGATTTCTAACACAGAGTATTACACTATTTTGTTGATTTTACTAAACTTGTTGGTTTCGCTTCTTTCTGTTTCTTAGTTTAAGACCACGGGGTTATAAAACTTCCTTCACAACTTCGTTTCTGGATAGTGCTCATTATATAATCCATTTTTAAGACTTATCTATTTTAGCATAGGACATGTAGCTTTATTTGCTAGATTTTCTTCCTTATTTTTAGGTAGGGTAGAACGGAAGGAATTTAAACCCCATCATACACATTGTTAAAAGACATAGTTTACAAATGAGCTTTGAGAATTGCAATTTAGCCATTTAAGATGAAAAGATATGATAGAAAGACATATATCTGAGTAGTCACAAAAATAAAAAGTAAATTATGAAATCTTCGGATCTTAAATATGAAAAAATATAACAACTCTAGCATGTTGATCAGTGTGTTTGTTTATATTGGGGGGGTTGGGGGGTTAAGGGGTTGCTTCTTTTCTGGGGGGAGTGTTTTGTTTTGTTGGGTTTTTTGTTCTGAAAGATCAAAAATCATATGCATCAAAGTTTGACATGATATGTCTTGTTAATTTGAATTAAAAGATTTAGAAAAAAGAGACTCCATAGTCTTCAGTCAAATAAATGGAGATTTCAGCATAATCATGGATGTAAAGAAGGACAGGCAGACTGAAGGTTGAACAGTTATGAAATTAAAATTTATTTTTGGGTATCAATTTTAACTCATTTCTAGGCCATCCAAAATATGAAATTTAAAAAGTAAATGACAATTTTCTTTATCTGAAGAGACAAAAGTACTCCGCTGCCCAACTGACAAATATAAGTACTGACATAATAATTATTTTTCCCTAAAGCCACAAAAATTCAAACCAAAGAATAAAAATGAAGTAACAATAGTAGGCACATGACTCACAGAAGTGGCAGATATCAAATTAGCATGCTTCACTTTCTCCTCATTAAAGCTGCATTAATTTCCAAATCTGAAGTTTAAGGCTCTGTTTAGACACCTCTTCCAATGAGTAAGAGAGCTCTGTAATTAAAATGAAAGAGGTCTATAATTCATGTATAGATTTGCTGAACCAGTGCCGTAATTCTGTTAGAGAGATCTACAATTTAATGAATGATCTCTCTTATTCAGGAACCGCTCCGGTGGCCTAGTGGTTATGAGGGAGGTCGCCGGTTCGAAACACCGGTCGAGTCATATCAAAGGCTTATAAAAATGGTACTTACAGCTGCCTCGCTAGGCGCTCAGCATTAAGAGGTTAGTGTTAAGACTGGTCGGCCTGGTTTCAGGATAATGTGGCTGGGTGGGACATCGTGGTACATGTCTGCGGCATGATACCACAGTGCTAGACATCACTATAAACTGCCACACTGCAGGCACCTTAGCGATATGGTTGAAAAATTGTTAAAGCTACGTTAACAATCCAAATCTCTTTCTCTCTCTCTCTCTCTCTCTCTCTCTCTCTCTCTCTCTCTCTCTCTCTTATTCAGCGTATAGGTCTCCAAGTGAATTAGAGAGGTCGATAATTCATTTATAGATATAAAAATTATTAATTGAAGTCAATAACAAATTTTGAAGTTCATTAATTTGATTGACATGGTTCTGTAAATCTATTGTTCCTGCAATCTAATGAATTGTCATGATACTTCCTATATAATACTGTCATAATCAGCAAATGTAAATATCAACAAGTCATTAACTGTCAAAAAATGTTCTTGGGTGCCAGTTTTTGTGGATTAATTTTCGGTTGGCCCCGACCGTAAATCGAAAGACAAAATGAACATTGATATTTATGTGGGAATGGAATTTAAGTTCCACACTATGAAGGTAAATACCCAGGCAAGTGCTACATTTGGCAAACCCACAAAAAATAATGAATTCATAAAAGTTCTCACACTTATGATTGTCCCTATTGCCTTTATCAACTTATGCATTGATAATACAATCACGTTAACTGCAACCAGTGATTCAGTTTAAGACGGATTGGAACGAAACTTACTGCGAACTATAATTATTAAAAACGTGTGCCAATCAACAGATTGTTATATTCCTCCAATTGTGTTTTTTATTACTGTATTACCAAAGATCTTGATCTATATGCAAGGGCAGTTTGCAGTTGATACTTTGCATTTGTTGAACCACCTTGGTAATGCATTTCTATGCGCATATTACTTACCATTGTATGTCCTTCACTCTGATTCTGTGTATAACTTCTGGCTACATTCATGCTTAAAACTGTTAAACTTGACTAATCTCATGCAAAATGATTTCAGAAAATATCTATATGCAGTCTGTGTGTTTGTGTGTGTGTGTGTGTGTGTGTGTGTGTGATTTTGATTTTTAACGTAGCTTTAACGATATTTCAGCCATATCGCTACGATGTCTGCAGTGTGGCAGTTTATAGTGATGTCTAGCACTGGGGCATCATGCCGCAGACATGTAGCATGATGTCCCACCCAGTCACATTATCCTGACACCAGGCCAACCAGTCCTAACACTAACCTCTTAACGCTGAGCGCCAAGCGAGGCAGCTATTAGTACCATTTTTATAAGTCTTTGCTATGACTCGGCCTGAGATCGAACCCACGACCTCCCGCATCCGAGGCGAACGCTCTAGCCACCAGAGCGGTCTATGCAGTCATTGTTCATCATGTATTGAAAAATAAATATTTCTGCTGGTGTACATGAATTCATGTGTATTCCATAAGTCGAACATGTCATTTATTACTTTTGGTGCAGTATCAATTTTTGTGTATAGCTTGTTTATTTATGTGCCTGAAGAATACTTTTCTATGGAAAATATTATATGTGCCAGAACACAAACTTAAGTATCAAAGTCATGAAAATTGACACTCATAAGAATAAAAGAATTCTTAGTCTTACATTATTTGAATTTGGTTTTGATCTTTTATATAGTAATCAACTAGACATGCAGTTCTAAGCTGGATTGCCATAAAATGATGTAATATTGTGGTCATCAAGAAAAAATATTTACAAAATATTTTGCCCTCAATGATTTGTTGTTTTTTATTTTATATATTTACTTATACTTTCGATGCTGTTTATAACACAATCTTTTGAATGCAAGATGTAAGATTCTGTTTATATCATGACGAAAAAGTACCTTTTTATTTAACCAAACCAGAGAATAGCGAATTAAAATGACTCTAAAACATACTTTGATACACGAGTGATTACACCTTTCTTTTACATGATGTTATGACGTTTTACACATAGAAATAATTATATAGGTAAATAACTTAGTAGTCAAATAATTGACAAAAAGTATAGATATAACATTGCCTGTATCGATATAGCATAGCATGTATCGATATAACCTAGAATGTATTGATATAACATGGCTGGTAATTCATTTATTGATATTTGTCATTGCCTTTGTGTCAGTTCTCTTTGCGATTACACAAGAAGAAAGACAAACAGGCACGCAATATGTGTGGATTCATTTAGGACAGTGAGGACTTGAACTTCTTCAACTTAGACTGATTTTATTCCAAATCGTAGTTATTCAAGCTTTGAAATTTGGGATACAGTTTCGATTCACATCCCACTGAGAAGCCTGAAATTTACAAAATAGGCCTTAACCTTCTGAAATATCAAAAACTCGAACGTTTACATAAACGACTTTTTCAAAATACATTCTTCATATTTGTCACTGATAAAAACAAAGAATACAAAACGTTTTAGAAAATAATTAGGTATGTGTCCATTGAACAAGGAAACCTTCCACTCACCTTGTTCTCAATAAAGTTTTTTGGGGGGTTTTGTGGGGTTTAACGCCATTCATCAGCACATGATTGGCTATACTTGACGGGCCATATTTTTGACGGATGATGAACCGGGAAGAACCACTGACCCACGGGAAGCTCCTTGCGAGTTTTTGCATATACCCTAGTTAGCTGAGCAAAGACTTGGACTCGCACAGACAGAGGTGAGATGTGTAAGTGATGTTTAAAGGCAAGCGCCTTAGACTATATGGCCACCCGAGGCCCCATCTGAGTAAGAAATATAGTTCTGAAAACAAAATCATCAGTATCACAACCCAACTATATACCCATGTTCAGATGATGTTAATAATCTCTTAAATATTTCAAAGCAAATAAATAAAAGATGTGAGTTTCTTTGCACGCAATAATTCACTTGTATATATTGTTATGCATATTTAATTAATATGAGTGCTTAACTTTTATCCATGGTTGTAGTTTGCAAACAGAAAATGATGTTGATCAGAAAGTTTTCATTTAACTGACACATTTATTTTACATATTTTAAAACCTTGGGTTGTATCACATGTATGTTCAAAAACACATGCTCTTATGGAATGATATATAAGCTAATCGTCTTTCCATATGCCATCCCATGTAGCAACGTTATAACTGAAAATGTATTACAAAGAATGATACAGGCATGGATTGCGAAAATGACAAATAAAATATTAGGGTTGGAGGAATGCAGGAGAATTCATTACATCTTGGAAAAGAAGAATTAGTTAATTTTTCAAGATAAATAAAAGCCCAGTCAGGCTTGTCCAAGTTACTCATTAAAATGCATGAACATTGAAAATGAACACTCGAAACAGACTTACCTATCGGCAATTTCCTCCATCAGTAGACATTTTCACTAACATGACAACAAAAATGCAAACAGTGTAATAATGAACCCAAGTTTACACACATGATGAAAATAAACATTAACACGAAATGCAAGAACAGTTAGCCAAGACATCTGAAGCTGCAGGACGCTTTGAACAATTAAATTTATTCAGTAGTTTAAATAATTCTGTAATTTGGTTTAAAAAGTGGCTGATTTAAGGGCATTTTGGCAACACTGTAGAATCTGAAACGCCTTTATATTAGAATATTTTATATAAGTTATGTTGGAATGATGAAGAGTGATTTATGTGATTATATAAACATTATATTTTATGTAGAGGAGCATCACCTTTGTATAATTTTTGTTCCAATCTCCTAAGCCATTTCGGAGATGTTGGTTCAAGGTCTCAAGGTCTAGATCATAGATATGCCCCAGTTCTTAGGTCAGAGAAGTAGATGTCTGGTGTTAGCATCAGAGATAAAGATACATCTGGTGCTTAGTTAGAGAGACATATATGTCTAATGCTAAGGTCTAGAATGAATGCATTTCTGGCGATCATGTCATCAAGGTTGTATGTCCAGTGATACGGTATGGAATTTATGGTGCTAAGGTTAGGGATGTTGTATGTCATTAAAGTCTGGTCTGGTGATATGTCCATAGCTATGGTGAGGGAGGTGAATGTATCTGTTGCTTAAGTCAGGGAGGTAGACATGTCTGACAGCAAGGCCAGGACTAGGAAGATATGTTCAGTGCTAAGGTCAGATTTGTAATGTCTGGTGGTAATGTCTGGTGCTACAGTCAGGTATGTAGATGTGCTTGGCGCTAAATGTCACAAATGTAGATATGTCCGTTGCCATGGTCAGAAAGGTACATATGTTTACTGCTCAGGTAATAAATGTAGTCAGTCCCTTGCTACGGTTAATGGGGGATAAATGTATTTGGTTGGGTGCTATTTCAGTGCTAAGATCAAGACATTATATATGTCTGTTTCTAAGATCAGGTAGGATGTTTTGTGCTTAGGTCAGGTAGGTTAATAATTGGAGCCAAGGTGAGTGAGGTAACTCAGCTTGTAGCTAAAGTCATTGAGGTAAATCAGCTTGGAACTAAAGTCAGTGAGGTAAATCAGCTTGGAGCTAAAGTCAGTGAGGCAAATCAGCTTGGAACTAAAGTCAGTAAGGTAAATCAACTTGGAGCTAAAGTCAGTGAGGTAAATCAGCTTGGAACTAAATTCAGTGAGGTAAATCAGCTTGGAGCTAAAGTCAGTGAGGTAAATCAGCTTGGAACTAAAGTCAGTGAGGTAAATCAGCTTGGAGCTAAAGACAGCGTTGTAAATCAGCTTGGAGCTAAGTCAGTGAGGTAAATCAGCTTGGAGCAAAAGTCGGGAAGGTAAATCAGCTTGGAGCTAAAGTCAGGGAGCTAAATCAGCTTGGAACTAAAGCCAAGAGAATCTGTCTGGTGCTAAAGCCAGGAATGTACGTCTGGTGCTCGAGTCAGGAATGTACGTCTGGTGCTAAAGTTAGGAAACTACGTCCGGTGCTAAACTTAGAGAAGATAGATGTGTTTGGTGCTAAGGTCAGGAATGTAGTTTGTCTGATGCTAAAGTCAGGGGCATTGATATACCCGATGCTAGGGTCATGAATGTGTATATGTCTGGTGTTAAGATCACGTAGATGGATACGTCCGTTGCTCAGATCAGAGAGATAGATAAGTACATCACAAATTAAGATCGGAAAGGTAGATATGTCTGGTGCTAAGGCAAGAGAGGGTAGTTATCTCCAGCGCTAAGGACAATGAGGTCAGTATGTCAGGTGCTAATGCCAGGAAGGTAGTCGTGTCCAGTGCCAGGAAGGAAGATATGTCTGGTGCTACGGTCAGAGAGGGTAAATATGTCTCATGCTAGGTTAGGAAGGGAAATATGTTTTCTGCTATGGTCAGCGATGTATATGTCCGTTGCTAAAGTCAGGGATGTTGATATGCTGGTTGTGTTGCCAAGGTAAGGAAGGTAGATTTGGGGCGTGCCAAGTTCACAATTGCAGATAATGTCTGGTGCAAATGTCAGAAAGGTAGATTGTCCGGTGCTAAGATCACCGAGGTAGATATGTCAGGTGCTATGATGACAGCGCTAGATATATCCATTGCTATGGCTGGAATGGTACATGGGTCTGGTGTTAAAGTCAGGGAGGTAGATATGCATTGAGTAACATAATAATCCAGTCCCAGAACCATTTTTAACTTAGTTTCTGTTTACCATAAAGTAGTGACAACATTATAAAATCTAAGAAGTCAATAGATTTCCCAAATGTGACTCTCAAGTTTCTATGATCTAGTTAACAAATATTGCTGTTTAATAATCTAATTTTTAAAACTTTATGTGTAAATTTTCATTTATACATAAAATTCTTATTTGAAACCATTTCATCTTTATTCTAACTATAATGGAAGAAAAAATATCTGATTCAGATTTTGGTGCCTAGTATATGCATAAATCATTGCTTGTGCTGCCTTATGATGTTTTGCAAGCATTATAAAGCCTTCCTAAATTCACCACATTGGGGAGAGAAAAAATTGTGATCATCAACAAGCATCGTATACTTTGTGTCAATTTTCCCTTTAAACAGAAAAGTGAGATGACAGGAAAATAAGTTATATGTTCTGTAGTCAATTTTAATTTTAATTTAATGATCATAAATAACGGAAACTGAATTGCTTTCCATGGAACTCCAGTTGAAAATTCACGCACGATCCCTGAATGTAACCTAATAGTACGCAAATTATGACTTAATGGACGTATCCATCACCATTATAGCATCGTAGAGACTAGTCCGATAAATCAACCCCAGATCTGTGTTGATACTGATCAACAATTTGTGGGTATGATGTCACCTGGTTATTAAAATGTGCAATTGTGCTTCATTCAAATCTTTCCGGAACACACCTGCGTACAGTTTGGACAATTGCCAGTATTTGGTAATAGCCATATCTAGCGCGAAATTCAAAATAGTCACAGGACAGAGGATTATGCTATTCCACGTGGATTTACAAATCGCCAAACATATGATTTGGTCCAGAAATATTATGTACAAATCGCCAAAGAATCCTTCAGCCGACGGTAGCTCAAAAACCGAGAGAAAAGCCGTTGGGTATGTAAAATGTACACTGATGTATGCAGACAAGATTGTCTGCAGATTTTGAAAGTGTTATGAATAGGCGATATCATCTCCGAAACCGCAAGTAATTATCATTACATGTGTGGGACTGAGTAATCGGCTTAAGTATAGACGTATGAATAGAGGTTTTCTGGTATAGAAACTGGTTTTATTTTTTCGACTGTAACATATTTTCAATCTTTCCATTTTATGCTGTTCAACACTACTTTAAAAACATTCAGTAGCATTTCATCATCATTTGAATTCTATGACAGGAAAATAAGCAAACATGATAGCTTAAAAAAGTAGTATACAGGGAAAAAAATCTATTTTTACGGATTATGTCATGTCCCGTATCCACTTTCTGTACATACATAGTGGGGAGGGCAGATGTGATTGGAGGAAATAAAGCAGAAATTTTAAAGCAAAATGCATGCTTTTAAGTGAAACAAATAATAAAGTGTTTAAAATAGATTGATCTTATTCGCTAATTGTTCAATCAGACATGGATTGAATAGTGTCTACGTAAATACATCAGTCACTTTATGGGGAGGGATCAATATAACGTTCGCAGCTACAATACGGGCAATACTTTTTGTTTTTCTATCAGATTCAAAGCTTGGAAATATCGTGAAATCATTATTATATTCAAGGGCGAAAACTGGGTTGAAGGATGGTTACCTTCAGACGTACTAAGGGTTTTTCCTTATGATGCCTACATATGGAGTCTGAGACACGAATACCAGGTAGACCTCAAGATGTTTACACGTTAATTTCTATGGTAACATAAAACTGTTTACTGTGTCGCCAATCGGATAACATCGTTTTAACACACCGAAATGTGTCTTCGCAACAGTAAAGCAGTAAATAATGCAAAAAGTCATTATTATTGTGTAATGGGGCCGTGCAGACAGTTAGATATCTACGGCAATAATAAATGATTGGACAAAGAATGCGACACACTGTATTTTTGTAGCTCATTTTCGTAGACACAGTTGCTTATATAGTCATGAAATTTCATGTATTTTATTCATATTTATCACGGGGCCCCGAGTGGCCGAGTGGTCTAAAGCGCTCTCCGTTACGGATCACTGCCATCTCACCTCTGTCTGAGTGGGTTCGAGTCTCGGATTTGGCCAATGTGGGTATGTGAGAAAGCTTGCCAGTAGCTTCTCGTGGGTCGGTGGTTCTTTCCGGGTATTTCCCGGTTTCTTCCTCCACCATTAATACTGGCCGCCATGTATAGCCTATCTTGTGCTGAAAAATGGCGTTAAGCCCTACAACAATAACAACAACATATTTATCATTTATGCTAAAAACAAATTAAATTAATTTAGGTTGTAATGACCGACGTTATTTTTTTTTTCTTAGCTGGCTATGCTAAGATTTTCGATTATGTACTATAAACAGTCGAAGCGACCACACATCAACAATATTTCCTGTTTGTTCTTTATTTGCGCAAGCCTTCAATTTTTCATCCAGTTATCAGTGTGGAAGATGATAATAATCTTTCATTTGGTTTGAATTAATGTTTTTAGCAATATTTCACTCGCGTCCTTTTTTACTTTTCAAAAGTACCAGTTCTCTCCATGTTACAATACATTGATAACGCAAAATATGAATGTTTAACACAAAGTGGATATTTAAACTACTGTTTTTTCTGTCAGGCGGACTGCAATAATTAGGGGTATAGTGGTGTGGGAACGGCGTTCCCTAACTTTTTTTGCACTCATCAATGGTTCCCCCCCCCCCCCCATCTGAGTAACATGCTTTCCCTCACTGCTTTATTTAGGACTACACCACTGGCAATAACAAATGCGATATTTCTCTTGATTTGAAAATATGTTTTGACACCCTTCCTGTCTATGACAACCTGTATTCAAATGAATGCTTTATACTTGTCTAATAAACCTAAACAAGCGGTAAATCTTCCTTTCTTACTAGGAAATTAATGGTATGATATTTATCCAAGATAGTATAATGCAATAAGTACTTATTAAGTTTTCTTGGATTGCAATCTCTCTAAAACGTATACATTTGCACCATGTTTAATTTTCGCTATCATTCACTCTTCATATTCAAATTATTGTCATTCTATTGACAAAGTAATTACCTCTAAGTTTACGCTATGATCTTACTATCCATCTCAATCCCATGCCCTTCCACTCCACTCTTTTGATATGAACCATGTAGAGAACTAAACCCTGGGGCATGAACATAATCTCATATTACTATTAGGAATGTTAATACGGAAATTAATGGTGACGCCATAAGATGGCATTAAAATTAAGAAAATTAATGTTGTCGCCATAAGATGGCATCGGAATTAAGGAAATTAATGTTGTCGCCACAAGCTGGCATTAGAATTAAGGAAATTAATGCTGTCGTCATAAGCTGGCATTAGAATTAAGGATATTAATGTTGTCAACATACGCTGGCACTAGAATTATGCAAAGTGTTTTATCTCCTTTTATCTCATCTCTTTATGTTGTTTCTTCATTCAATTCGTGAAAACACCTTCGACCATTAATATGCACCCCGTGTCAGGCACGGAAAAAGGAAAACCATATACACAATTCTTTTTGTAAAACTGTAACCTACTTTTAGTCAAATCTTGAATCCGAAATTTCCAAACGTCGGATCATCCGTACTATACATTTGCGATTGTCTAATACGGGGCCCTACCTAGATGGGAGGTGATTTAGGTGAATGTAACCTCGTTTTCTATTCACACGTAAATATTTTGCTTCTACGCCTTGAATAAATAATATAATTAACCACATGGAAATTCCCTTATAAATAAATATCACCAAACACAGCGGAGGGAGTTAAATTAATTTAAAGAGTATCCCTGTCTTTCAATCTTCGATAAATTTATGTCACTGCAAAATATTGGTGTATCCTACAATAACGATGATGATGATGATGATGATGATGATGGTAATGATAAGTAAATCTATTATTCAAATCAAGAAACAAATGCTCCATAACACTTTTTGACCATTGAAAGTAAAAAAAAAAATTACACTAATAAAACAAAAACTGGGTTTTATTTGTTTTTAATTCCGAAGCGTACATGTTACTATGCACGTAAATTGCTCCATTTTAACCCGCTAAACTAGGTATTTGGCGGGGTAATTGGTATTCTATTTTAGCGCCTAGCGTAACGAGCAGGTATGGTTGGAACGCTACCGTGAAAAAATGCCTCTTTCGTAACAGTTATATCCATATGGATATAAAATGAGAAACCAGTGCATGTTGATATGTATTGTAATTTAATTAGGGTCGTTTTTTTTCTAAATAGTTCCATCAACAATCAAATTTTACATGATTTTTTCACAGAAGACACCTTTGGTAAAACTTGTAACACGTATGTAAATTCTATGTATGTTCTCTTTTGCGCTTATACCTAACGAAGAGAAAAATGAAGACAAGCAATGTTTTTTTCATTTCAGTCTTATACGTCCGTCGCAATATAGACCCACTTCATATTATAACCAAAATGTCATTTTATGTATTTTTTGTCAATTCATGTATTTTTTTAACTGGGAAATAAGACAATAATAATAAAAAGTGAGATTCAGGGAAGGTTCAAACCATTTATTTTATTTAAGTATCGACTAAGTTGTGAACAGTTTTCTTTTACACCATCGTGAATGTACATTGAACTGTTCGACAATTTTCTGCGTGTAGATAAGATGTGACCTGGTGAAGTTATGGCAATAAATGTATGAAACAAAAACGGGCAACGGTCGGGGGGGGGGAGGCGCAGAGGGTTAAAAGATTGTGTGTGTGTATATATATATATATATATATATATATATATATATATATATATATATAGTTGCATTAAAAGTAGACATATAGACATATTTCACGATACAATCCCTTTCTTCAAGAAATATCTCTTGCCGAACTGCTGTAATCTTGTTTAATAGTCCATGTTATAATGTACCAGAAGCCACTGAGCAATGGGTATCAGACCCATACATTAAATTTTCGAAGCACTATTGTTTCATAGTTGGGGGAGGGGGTAATTTATGACAAAATAGTTTGGTGGACTTGTTGGACTGTTACTTCAAGATTGCTGTTCATGTCGTGATATAACAATCCTACAACATTATGAAAAGGTACAAAAACTATTGAGAACAGTGAAGAATGAAAGCTACTTTGTGTTTGTGAAACACGTATGCCCAGATACGTCCAAATATGCAATTATACATGACCAAAAAAAATTGTCAAGCTATGTATACCCACAACCCACACACATCTTAGTCCAAAAGGTTCTACAGCAAATAAAAGTTTCAGAAAGTGTTATTTTACCCTGTAAAATCACTTTGTAAGGGTAACTGGTCCACCTCAAGTGGTTTGTGCATAATTGTACGGAGCAAACTTTCTTTCAAATGGTTAAGTTTAAAAAATTACCAAATCGGTAATCAGTTGATTTGTTTCGTGGGAAACTCTATGCTAAAAATCCCCACGTATAGTCTCCCCTATTCGAATTTTGTTTTACATTTTTGATACAGATTTACGATTATTCTTGCATAGGATCAATTCTTTCATTTGATCAATTCGCATGTTTTCTAAAGTTAAAAGTCCTGACTTAATGTAAACTGTTTCTTAATTATGATCCCATGTTTTAACAACAAATGTACGTAGATTGTAGGCTTATTAATAAACCTTATTGATTCCATAATTAATTTTGACAGATTATTAGAAGGAAATTGAAAATCAGTTTCATTTTGTATTTAAAAAAATTATAATTATTTACAGTTTGATGTGTATTATCTCCTGTATATTGCGGCAAAATTCAGAGTCTTTTTACAATTTCGAGGCATTTGAGGCCTCCTTTAGGAAGGATCCAAACAATAAATGCGGCAAAAGTGACTGACAGGAAGAAAATGTAGATTTAGCAGGGTCTAATCTACCGTAATATATCACATATGTCTTTTGAACATCTGAAACCAGGTGAGGATATGCTAGACAACTATCTTAGATCTGTATGCCGACATGAAAAGTAATTGGCATTTCAGTGACATGGACATAATGGCTGGCGCCATTTTTCTTGTTCACATACCGACCTAAGATATTTTCTTTAGTACATTTCTGAATTGAATCACATATAACAAAATGTCATATAATTGCATAGTTTTGAACCTGCCAAACCTAATTTTTCTTCCTGCCGGCCACTTGTGATGGTGTATTCTTTTCTGACCAATATACAAATAACACAGTACAATGAACAAGTTAGTTATTTTAAAAAAAGAAATTGTATATATATATATATATATATATATATATATATATATATATATACACAAACACACACACACACACACACTCACACACACATACACACACACAGAGCACGGTGCAACATGGGGACAAGTTATTCAGCATTCGAAGTGGAGGGGAGGCGGAGCGAGGGAAAGGGGAAGGCTAGGTATTCTGCTTTAGCACCAAGCATAACGAGCGAGAATTGTTCGATTAGTGCCATGTCAAAACCAAATTTTTTTTGTAACAATCGTCCATGTATGGATATAAAATGTATATTGATATGTGTTGTAATATAATGACAGTCGCTAAATGAGATTTCCAGTTTCTATAAATCAATTTGCTGTTCTTGCTGTCTTGAAAGTTTAACATTACCCGCTGTTTAATTTCAGATACTTTCGATTTAATGCATATTTCAATGATAATGATGAGTTTTAACAGTTGGGTTGTTTTACGACTTTGAAGACTGCAGGTCGAGAGTTAATCATGGACTAGGGTTGTTATAATGTAATGGATTGCTGTGGTAATAACTGTTTTTTATATTTGTTATTGATCTAGGTCAAGGCCTTCTAAACCCCCACCCATGACTTTGTCCTCACAACAAGCGCACGCACGTGAACCTGAGAATGTTACCAACAGGCGCCAAAGCCAGAGAAAAGTTATGTGGGTAGAGGACTCCAATCTAGATCAGCAACCAATAAAACCATTTTTATTACTCTTCAATTCTGTTCACTCTCCACGGTCCATGACTACAAAGACCACAAAGTCCACAACCACTGTCCACGGTCCATGACTACAAAGACAACAAAATCCACGACCACTGCCCACGACCCATGACTACAAAGACCACAAAGTCAACGACCACTGATCACGGTCCATGACTACAAAGACCACAGAGTCCACAACCACTGTCCTTGATCCATGACTTCAAAGACCACAAAGTCAAAGACCAATGTCCACGGTCCACGACTGCAAAGACCACAAAGTCAACGACCACTGTCCACGGTCCATGACTACAAAGACCACAATGTCAACGACCACGGTCCACGGTCCATTACTACAAAGACCACAAAGTCCACAACCACGGTCCACTGTTCATTCAGACCATTGTTTATCATACTACTACTATATATGTCTCTGAGATTGTCCGTCGATGTAACAAGTTCGAACACGAGTACGGCACGAGTGTAACACAGATACGACGCAATGTATTTAATGTTACTGGTTACGTGTTCTCTGCTACTATTATGATCGTGGCATTACAGACTCTAATAATACTTGCGGAAAATAATATTTTTAATAAGTGAGGAAAAGTCGAAGCTTAGATTGGTGGTATATGAAAATGAAATGAAATCGACGATATAAGATTGATGTCAATTATAATTACGTGGCACTCAAAATTCCTTGAAATGTAATTTCACATTGAAACAACTTTATAAACTGCTTGTCGTTCGTTTGGCACACTAGAGGCTAATCAGGGGTTGCAAATTAAAACTGCTGTAATTAACACTGACTCCACGCTATGGTTAACCCTATACAAGATACAAGCCAAAGCTTAAAATCAGCAGAGTGCTTATAATCCCAGAGAAATATTGATTCACAGCACAGCCAGAGCGAAAACTGTTTCCTTTTATAGGAAAGAATTATACTGGGGGTGGGAGTGGTCTTTTAGAGTGGGAGATGTTTGTATCTTCTATCAAAAAATAAATAAGTTAAACGAAACCTTATTCTGAGTTTTCTGTTTTTATGTTGTATGCATTTGAATCTCTCATTCATTGAAAAAACATTTCGAGGGTACTTTCCTATCCTGATATTAAAAGCAACATTACCTTTATTTTATAATCATGCTGATCTTTACTTGGGGCATGGTCTTGTGGCACCTCATTTTTCTGAAAGCTAGAAAGACGCGTAACGAAAATTTGCCTAAGTTCCAAAATGAAAAAGCAAAAATTACAAATCTCTCTTTATTTGTGTGTTTGTGTGTGTTCTGTGTCAGGGTTTTTTGTAATTGTGAGGGAAACATTTGTTAGTATTATGTTCATGTTTCCCCTTATTTTGTTGTTTGTTTGTCTCTGTTATGCTACCAGATTTTCCTTGGTTCCCCTATAGGCCTGTTCACTTCGCGTAGCGCCATGTGCCATAGCTCTGTGTTATCTACAACTATTACTCATCCGGTATGCAGGTTTCCTGTTCCTTATCTGTCGCACTTAGTGTTCCTATTGGAGAAGTGTTAAAATTAGGATTAGTGTATGTGTTTCCCTTATTTGTATGGTGGGTTATTTGTTAAGGCTTAGAGAGGGTGAGTAGAGAAAGATACCATTGTTTAAGTTTTCAAAAGCTTTTTATCCCCCATCCCTGTGCATGTGACATGTGAGTAAGGGGTTTCAGCCCGCGCACTGGCTGGAACTGCCCCCTAGGCGGGGCTATGAACTGGAGCCCATCTCCCACAGTGGTAAACCCGGGGTGTGGTAAGTGTGACCTATTTGTTTTATTGCCTTAGACGTACAACTTAGCCGCATTTTATCATGGTTTTCACCATATAGTCCCTTACATTCAAAATAAATTTTTGTCTATTATTCCATCTAGATATCGAAGAGTGGCCCTACGGTATCTCTATTTTTGACATTTTTGCATGATGAAATTAGTCCTCTCTGCTTTGTCTGCTTCACATTGGGAGAATGTGTAATACTTTGTGATAATGGCCTTATTACATCTGGGACACATTGGTACTGTTCTTATAATATGACGTTTTACGGCTACCTCGCCCGTCAAACAGACATCATAAAGACATTTGTAAGTCATACTTTGCATTTTTAGGGATATTATCCCTGCCCAAACCTTCCATACTTTTCCCCAGTCAGTTGTTAAGTTTCTCTATTCTACTTTATGCCTTAGACTTTTTTGATAGATCATGCCTTATACATCCATATATTTTCTCTTTCTCATTTTCCCAAATTTCTTTATTCTCCTTATACCTTAAAATTATTTCCTTGATATATCTGTATTTCCGTGGGACTTCTAATCTTTTTGACAAGAACTTATATATATCAAGGCGGTGTTTCAAGTAAAACCAAGCCTGTATATGTATAGGACTTCCCAAGCGAATGTAGGAGATGATTTTATTTTCTAACATCAATATATAGTGTTAGCTACCTTGACTACAAATTGATTGGGGATTCCTTATCCTCTTAGTTTTTGTTTCATATGTTTCTTTAGTTAGATAGTGCATTTTGTTGTTCCATATATAGTGAACAATTAGTTTATCTAATTCACTTAGTTTTTATTCTCCAAGTCAATGGATTTTAGTATATAGTCATATTGCTATACATGTATGTCTTGGCCACTTGGGCCCGCTCCATTATGCACAATGTCATAAGCGCCCAGCTCTATATATTCTCCTTTATCTTTGTTACTACGTATTGATAGTTGTCTGATTCTGCATTGTGGCCAAATGTCACTCCTAAGGCAATGACCTTGTTTATTATAAGGTGGAGTGGGAGCCGGGGTTGATTTCCCCTACAGTTTCATATCTTTAGAATTTCTGATTTTTCGTGTGGATTCTTTTAGCCATATTATTTTCCACAATTTTAAATTTCAAATATGTATACCTTCTATATTCGTGTCATTTCTTCATTTATGAGCCAAGATTTCAACTGCTATTACGTATAATAAATAGCATGGACAGTGGGCATCCATGCCTGATTGATCTTTGGATTTCAAATTCTTCCGTTATTGTTCCATTTACCTGTACTCTCGACGTTATTCCGGTGTACAGGATTTCGGTCCATTTTCGGAAATTTCTTCCAAAGCCAAATTTTTGTTCAATACCTGTTGTAGATAGTTATGTTCTAATCTTCTCTTAGTCAAAGAGGACCCCTTTTCCCCAGATTGATTTATATATCTATATCTATATATATCTATATAAATATCTATATATCTATTACTGCTTTTATATTCAGAATATTCTTCTTTTTCGTCCCTGCCTTTTTCGTCACAACTTTGATTTTCATTTACTATTTTCCCCATACAGTTTTTAATCCTATCTGATCAAATTCTACTCACAATTTTATAATCGATGTTAAGTAAGGAGATAAGCCTACAGTTTGTTAGGTCCTCACTATCTCCCTTCCCCTTATAGAGTATACTGATCATTCCCTCACTCATAGATTTGGACACTGTCCCCTTTCCTGAAATCATATTTTTATATAGGGACTCCAATATCGGCGTTAATTCTCTCTTGAATTTCAGATAGAATTCAGCCGTGAGCCAATCCATTCCTTTCGCCAGGGATGAAATTGTTTTTCTTATTTCATCACTTGAGGCGAAATCATCACAAATGTCTTTGTGTTCTGATAATATCATCTCACATTCTATTTCCTGCAAATACTTCCTTATTACTTGGTTTTCAATTCATTGTGAGGTCAATAATATTTGATAGTATCCTATTATGCAATTTTCAAAATTTCATTTCTTTTCCCGTATAAAAGTTATTTCCCTCCATTTTTTGTTTAAAATGTTTTCTCTCCCCTTTCTCGGTTGTTCTCTCTTGTATAGACCTTCTGCCGTTTTGTATAGTTTTGTTGTTTTCCAAGTTTGAAACATAAAATATACCTAACCTAATGGCTTGCCCTTCCTTATATTCATGCGCATATTCTTTTCTTACCATGTTGAATTTTCTTGATGTGTTGTGTAGTTTGTGGATTTTGAAAAAAAATTAATCTTATCCCCTCTTAATAATTTATCATTAGGTGTTAAGGCTGTTTTCCTATCTATCTCATCTCCGATCCAGTTGTAATCTCTTCCCATGCTAAAATTTCCCATTGTGTATCCTTGTAAATACTCGCTTAGGTTTTCTACAAATACCTTTTTCTTATTTCTTTGCGCTGGGAATTAAACATTTACTAGATGCCAGTCTTTAATCTGGATATGAATGACCCTCCCTTTGAAAAACTCCCCTACTTGTAATTGTTCCAATGTTATATTCCTATTGTTTCTAATCATTATTGCCACCCAAACCCTTTTATCCCCTTGGTTG
>JAECUM010060395.1:0-16583 GCA_016617855.1 Megalonaias nervosa
TCTACTATAAAGACTTTTTGTATACTATGCAAAAGTTACCTTCCTC
The DNA here is from genome assembly GCA_016617855.1 of Megalonaias nervosa. Taxonomy (NCBI): domain Eukaryota; kingdom Metazoa; phylum Mollusca; class Bivalvia; order Unionida; family Unionidae; genus Megalonaias; species Megalonaias nervosa. The sequence goes on from JAECUM010060395.1 coordinate 47, forward strand.
CGAAAATTCATATTGATAAAATGTCTTGAAAATTACTCAGTATTATAACATTTTTGCAAGTCCTCAGCAATCACTGATGTAGCTCGCAACATTTCTTAAAACCCTCATCTTTTACGCAAAATTCTCGTTTTTCGTAATAATTAGCAAGCTCTTTTATAGCAAAGAAAGTGTCAGTTAATTACAAACTTTTGAGGTGTATGAGGCAAACCTCTTGAAAATATTAGTCAAGATTTCGTCCCCAAAAAGCAAAAGTAAGTCAGATGATGAAAATTGACCCTTATTGCGTATTGACAACAATGACTGATCTTGCATATTTATTAATCGTAACACTTGTATCATTTGTCTTTAGATCAACCCCACTTCAATTTTTTTTCTTCTGGAGATTGACGAGAAAGGTCGAGCGTATTTTGATGTGCCTTCCAAGTTGTAATGGTATAAGAGGACAAGTGATAAAAATATGTGTGCAAGGACAGTCAGACGGATAGACGGACGGACCGACGTACAGGGTCTATCTCAATACACCCTCTCGCCATTTATGCGTGGAAAGAATAAAAATAAATTAAAATAAAAAATACACTGATGACTTGACTTTCTACACTCGTGCCAGAAAACTTTCATGGTCACACAAGAGTACAAATGTACTTTTCCTAAGGCTATAACATACAGCATTTAAAAATAGAACAAGGTTAGAGGCAATATGATTCCCATAGCTATGATCAATCCTAGCATCGGTCACTAACCTCGTAACCAGCGCCTGGATATATAAGTGAATGACTGGAACACCTAAGCGCAGAGCGAGAGTATTCGAATATTCGCAAGCATGTCTACCAACCCAACTCCCAACATAACTGCCAACATGGCTAGTACTGGTGGTAAGAAGATAATAGTCGTCTTTGGAGCGACTGGAACCCAAGGTGGGTCTGTTGTCCGAGCTCTTCTGCAAAACCCAATTTTTGCAGTGCGTGCTATAACAAGGCACCCAGATGGAGCTGCAGCTCAGGAGCTGAAGAAACTTAAAGCTGAAGTGGTTAACGGAGATATGGATGATGAACAAGGCCTGAGAAAAATTTTGACCGGGGCTTATGGATGTTTCCTTGTGACCAACTATTACGAACATATGGACACGAACCGGGAGACACGTCAAGGGAAAAACGTAATCGACGCATGCAAGGCTACTGGAATTAAGCATATCATCTACAGCGGTCTTGAACGTACGGAAGGATCAGGAGTCGATGGGCCAGTATATACTTTTGATGGAAAAGCGGCAGTTGAAGATTATTTGGAGGCATCAGGTCTTTCGTGGACAAGCACAAGAATCGCCTTCTACTGTGAAAATTTCTTTTCATATTTTCTACCACGGAAGACGGCCGAGAATAAGTATACAGTTACCGTACCGATGGGCAAGAAACCTATATACCTTATGGCTGCCTGCGACATTGGCTATTGCGTTACTGAAATTTTCAAAGATCCCATCAAATACAAGGGAAAGAAGCTTAACCTTGCTGGGGACAAGCTGACCATAGACCAAGTGTGTGCCACGTTTACAAAGCATTTGACGCCAAAACAGTTTCAGTATTCAGCCATTACTGTCGAAGAGTACGCCAAGACGACCTTCCCGGGTGCAGAGGAAATGGCCAACATGTTCCATTACTTCCAGCTGAAATCCGATGATCTTAGAGATGTTCCAATGACCAGGAAGCTCTGGACGAAGTGCCAGACTTTTGATTCATGGGTTCAATTGAACACGGACAGGTTTCTTCAATCCATTAAATAGACTTTTTGAACATCATGCTATAAAGAACGATTATTGTAGTATATTCTAGGAAGCACAAAGTTCTCTTCCTGTGGAAATGACTTAGAGATAAGTAGACAGATTAACGTTTTTATTATTCGTATTATCAATGGCAGGGCCCTCTTATATTAACATCATCAACATCTTAACAGAAGGAAAATAAACTCGTTTTTTTTTTCTTCTTCAAAGCATGTAAAACTGTTAACACTATAAAAATCTTAAGATCTGAGACTTATTTGATATTTCCATAATAGCCTTAATTTTTTGCTTTATTGTTATCACCATCCTCGTCTCTAATGCCAGGGTCATAATTTAGATCAACAACAACAAAAAAAGATGGTATAAATACTAAAGAAATCTCGGCTTTAATATAGTACATTTGTTATATCATGTGTACATTTATTTCCATGTTTTTATGTCTTAAAGCAGTGTTAACAGTATGATTGCTCGATTGTTATTAGGTATCTTACAAACTTCAACTAGTAAGTTTAAAACACCGATATCCTGGAGAGATGTAAATAGCAAGTTTATATACTGTATAGTTTTTGTTTGGTTTCCATAAACTTTTATGCCTGAAATAAATCTAATTGAAAATTTCTCGTAATCTATTCATCTGTGTATTCAGTTACGTCCAATTACTGAAAAACAAGACAAAAATAGTGCTAAATCCAATCGAATCGTATAAGGACTTGTCAAAACTGTTAAATTTGTCGCTGACATTGTATTTTATTATTATTATTATTATTATTATTATTATTATTATTATGTATTAACAATTAATCTTTCTCAATGTGGCTAAAGGCAGTGATTTTATATTTTTTATGTGGATAGACAAAAATATGATTCTTCTAGCTTTAGATTTTAAATTCTTTCCATTGTCATGATTTTTAGAAATAAAATTCATCTGCGACCTCATTGTCAAAATATTTTTCTTTTCTTGAAATGATTTAGCTCTACTGGTCATAGACTAGTGGACAATATTTAACTGATAATAAACCAGAAGAGCGTATGGGTTGGCCTGTCCTCCGTGTTCGGACGTCTGTCCGTCCATTAACATTAGTTTGCTATCGCTTCTTCGCCTAAACCACCAAGAGGATTTACACGAGACTTACACACGCGCGCATTCATCCCAAGGTCTAACTGGTCCTGAATGAATATGGTGTCGCTCAGACATTGATTATGGCCGTTGCAACAGCCATCTTGTAAATATTGATATCGCTACTCATATTGAACGAATAGTCATATCAACACAACGTTGTCGCTAGCTGATTTCTAATGATGTTTACTTAGTCAAAATGAAAATGGTGGCGATCTGACGTCCAAAATGGCTGCTACGGCAACCATATTAAAAATCTTGTTATCGCTACTCTTTCTGAACATGGCGTTTTCACCAGAAGACTTCAAATGATGTCTTGTTGGGTCGTAAATGATTATTATGCCGATCTAATATCCAGTATGGTCTCCATTGCCACATCTTGAAAATATTATTATCGCTGTTAATTCTGAACGGAAAGTCTTATCAACTTTGTTTTTTACCAGAAGACTTCTTATGATGTCTTGTTGGTCGTAAATGAAAATGGTGCCGATCTAATATCCAATATGGCCAACAATGCCGCCATCTTGAAAATCTTGAAAACGCTGTTCATCCTAAACGGAAAGTGAAATCGACATGGGATTTTCACCAGAAGACTTCATATGAAGTCTGTTTGATCATACACATAAGTGGTTGTACATAGTGCTGATCTTTAAACTCATTATTGCCGCCACAGAGACTAATTGAAAAATCTTAAAGCCCATTATGGCTGCCACGGTGATTAATTGAAAACTCTTACACCAATTATTGGTGTAACTAAAATCTTATCGCTCGAGAATATCAGAGATACTTGGAACACTCGGCAGTTAAAAAAGAAAGGAAATTGTCTAATCATAGAATTTCGAGGGACTCTTGTTGGAATATGTCCCTTTTTAAGACTCTATTGTCCGTCGATCTGTCTGTCTGATTATTGATTCAAACAGATATTATCTCTTCCTTATGGCATGCAATTCATCTTCATGTAATTTTATGAATGTACGATACAGTTGTACAGATTACAGAGCCATTAAAGAGAGGTGTATTGTATTCATACATACGCCAATCCTTTCTCTCTTCTTATGATTTATAAACAGAAGAGCAATATCTAGTTGATCGAACGTCCAGTTATGTTTTTGTCGGGATAGGGGATCGATCCCGGGTGTACAAAGGTGGAAACTAGCATGTAACCGCTCTGTTATATTGATCTTGAAGTCTATTTACAGTACCATTGGTATGAAGGGTTTGTGGTCATTCACTCTTGTTCCTTTTCATTTAGCTTGTCAATCAAAGATTTGACAAAGGTATCGGGTTTCCAAGGGCGCATTTTGGTCTACTTGAAATTTTAGATTTAGCATTATTTTTCTGAAACTTGATGGATACATATATGTAGAAAGGTAACCACTTGCTACAGCCAAATTAGTGCATATAGAGACAAAAAAACTTACTGGTGCACACATCTGGCAATGGAGCCATTCACTACAGTCAAAGAAAAGAAAGATCAAATACTTTACATCGTGCTCCAGCAATTAAATGAAGTCTGCATTTTGCATTTGACTAAATTTCTCTGAAATGTTCGAATTAGAGTGAAGACACTTGAAGGATGAATTCGTGATGAATGGTTTTACGCATCGAATGCAAAATTAGGTAACAGTTTCACAATATTCAAACACTGGTGATTACATAATGATAAGGTATGCAAAGACATCATAATTATTTATTGTAACAAGCTAATAGTATGGATAGCGCTGTGGTCACAAGCTAGCATTTTGTCTCCGTAGCCCCAGTTTCGAACCCCGGTTCCGGCACGTGCGAGGGTACAGTAGTTCGAGGTCCAATGCGGGTGTTTCTTCTTTGTGTTATCAAGTCTTCTTCACACTATACACCTGATAATGTCACCATCTGTGCCGTCCAGTGTCCAGTTTATGAACCTGTACAGATAATGTCACCATCTGTGCCGTCCAGTGTCCAGTTTATGAACCTGTACAGATAATGTCACCATCTGTGCCGTCCACAGTGTCCAGTTTATGAACCTGTACAGATAATGTCACCATCTGTGCCGTCCAGTGTCCAGTTTATGAACCTGTACAGATAATGTCACCATCTGTGCCGTCCAGTGTCCAGTTTATGAACCTGTACAGATAATGTCACCATCTGTGCCGTCCAGTGTCCAGTTTATGAACCTGTACAGATAATGTCACCATCTGTGCCGTCCAGTGTCCAGTTTATGAACCTGTACAGATAATGTCACCATCTGTGCCGTCCAGTGTCCAGTTTATGAACCTGTACAGATAATGTCACCATCTGTGCCGTCCAGTGTCCAGTTTATGAACCTGTACAGATAATGTCACCATCTGTGCCGTCCAGTGTCCAGTTTATGAACCTGTACAGATAATGTCACCATCTGTGCCGTCCAGTGTCCAGTTTATGAACCTGTACAGACAATGTCACCATCTGTGCCGTCCAGTGTCCAGTTTATGAACCTGTACAGATAATGTCACCATCTGTGCCGTCCAGTGTCCAGTTTATGAACCTGTACAGATAATGTCACCATCTGTGCCGTCCAGTGTCCAGTTTATGAACCTGTACAGATAATGTCACCATCTGTGCCGTCCACAGTGTCCAGTTTATGAACCTGTACAGATAATGTCACCATCTGTGCCATCCACAGTGTCCAGTTTATGAACCTGTACAGATAATGTCACCATCTGTGCCATCCACAGTGTCCAGTTTATGAACCTGTACAGATAATGTCACCATCTGTGCCGTCCAGTGTCCAGTTTATGAACCTGTACAGATAATGTCACCATCTGTGCCGTCCAGTGTCCAGTTTATGAACCTGTACAGATAATGTCACCATCTGTGCCGTCCAGTGTCCAGTTTATGAACCTGTACAGATAATGTCACCATCTGTGCCGTCCACAGTGTCCAGTTTATGAACCTGTATAGATAATGTCACCATCTGTGCCTTCCAGTGTCCAGTTTATGAACCTGTACAGATAATGTCACCATCTGTGCCGTCCACAGTGTCCAGTTTATGAACCTGTACAGTTGACGTACGATACCTTTAAACTAAACGAGATGCATTCTAAATATGGTGAGTATAGATGACAATTTCAAAAATGAGTGGAGAGAACTTGAAATTTGTCTCGTTAGATCACATGGCCGTCAGGTGAATTCAACGTATGGCATGGTTCTACTTCCATCGTGCGTTCTGAGTTTGTTGATATTTTAAACTTCTCATAAATGAGAGAATCAGTTTTGACCAAATGTGGCACAGAGCATATTGACAGACAAGGTTTTCAAACCGGTAAATCTATTTCCCATCCGCCATCCAAGATTTCAAATGTCAAACTTTCGAAACTCAATTTGTAAACGACTTGCTTCTTTCTTAAATGTTCAATTCATGTCATTTTTATTGAAACATATAATTACATAATGCTCATTAAATATAGGAAAATACCTTTAAACGACTTTTTAAGACACATGGACTGAACCGATTTTTATGACATGTAACAGAAGCTATTCTGGCAGAAAGTGCTTTGAAAGTTTTATATAATGATTCTGATCAAATATGGCTGCCGTTAATAAAATCAAAAGACTGCCATTAGTAATGTATTGGACAAACTTAAGCCTATTTCATCTCCAAATCAACATTAAGCAAACTTTTCAGAATGTGTCCTGACATGAAGACCTTTTAAATTTTAACAAATGATGTGAGTCCATCATCAAACATGGCCACCATTTAAAAAGAAAACACTGAAACAACCTTTTCTTCAAAACCAATGCAAGCATTCAGGCACGCAGACTTCGTCAAGTTTATACAAACGGCGCCTCGATCCCACCATGGCAGTCTTTACTAAAATATAGGACTCATTTTCCAAAAACGACTGAATACAAATTTGACTAACTATTAAAAGAAAGCACTGGGACAAAAATGCACTTGAAAATTTTACTAATGATGCTGATCCGCTCTTTAATATGATCAACGTTATCACAATTAGAAATGAAAATTAAAATTAAACTTATTTTCCAAAATCGATAAATATAATTTGACCAAACATGGAAGAAGGCATCCTGTCACGAATACTTTAAAAATTGCAAAAATGGATCCGTCAATCATTAAATGTGGCCGCCATTTCTAAAAGTAGAACACACTGAAACAACTCCTTTACAAAAAAGACCTTCAATAGAATCATATAAAGAAAGCATCCTAGTGGAAAACGCTTTAAATTTTACAAGACCCCTCCCCCATCCCAGGAAAAAGATAAACAAGGAAATAAGAAAATAAAAAAGAATGCCAATTAGCCATCACAAAAAACCACCGATGCTAAATACAGGTATACAAGCATTGTAAAATTACCTCTTCAGAAACAAGAACTTTAGAGAAAAATTCTTGGAATAAAGAGACTGTAAACTTAGACACATAAACCCAATCCATCTCCAGCTTTGACCGTTAGATATTTATTAAACAAACAGAAATGAAGAATTTATTCGAAACCGTTGAATATAATTCATACAATCATTATAGAAAGCATCCAGCTATTAAATTTTTTAAAGTTTTTATTAATTTTGTCAATCTCAACACTTGAGAATGTGATCCATGTCGATGATCGTGGCAACGAGGGCTTGTAAGGTTGCATAACTGATGCTAATCCAACATCAAGTATGGTCGCTGTTACTAATGCATACTTAAAACCGATAACTGGACTAAACCTGGAAAAGGTATACTGTCATGAACAGTTATAAGATTTGTAGAAATGTACCCTCCAGCCATAAAATGTGGCCTCCATTATTAAAGGTATTAATAAGTTGAAAACACTTCTTCAAAATTTGACCAAACTTTGCAGCAAGGGTTTAAAAACATTTGAACTTTATACAAACTATACCCCCAGTCAAATATGGTTGCCGTTAATATTAATAGATAAAAGTTAAACTACTCAAAATCTGCTCAACGGAAATCAACTATGTTGATAAAGTGCTCCAATAATAATCCTTTTAGATTTATGCAAATGATGCCAATTATCCCTCAAATGTGACCATCGTTATCTAAATAGAAAACCATTCAGAGGACTTCCTCGCAAAAAGCGATGAACAGAATTTGACTAAAATTGATAAAATGCATCCCGACACAGAGGACTTTCGGTGTTAAACAGACGATGCTAATCAAACATCTGATGAGGTAGGTCTAGGATTCGAAACCCGGCCGAGTCATACCATAGACTTATATTGCTAGTACTAGCAGCTGCATCGCTTGGTGCTCAGCATTAAGATGTTAATGTTAGGACTGGTGGTTGATGCAGATGGTTCCGCTCTACAGTTTCATAATTTGCACATGATTTGATTTGTACAGAATATTTTTCGCATGTTTTCATAACTGGTTATCCTGGTTATTTATAAAGACATTGTGTATTCGTAGGTATTGTTAAAATAACTTTTAATTCCCTTCCTTTTACTGTGATTGAAGGTTGAAATTCAAATTTGTAGGGAATGCAGTTGTGTTTTTGTTCATATGTACAACTACTAGTTCTTCTTTGTCATTTTCACTTCCTGGACTTAAGATGTAAATTGGAGATAAAATAGATAATTTAAAAAAGTATATTCAGAAGTTAGAATTGTCTACTCTGGCAAAATAAATTTTCCCTATTTTATTTCTGTTAAAATTAACGTATTTTGGACCACGGTAGCATCCATTTAGATTAGCCATATAAAGAAATTTCAGTCAGAGGTATGCAAATTTGTTTTTCACCGTATTTGTTGTGAATGCACGCAACTTTATCTTATACCTGTCCCGCTTTCAGAAGTGCCTAATAACTTTAGGGCGGAACGTTATCACCGTCTAATATGACTGCCGGTACGGAAAATATGAAAAAATTGAACCGGATCTTCTAAAATAACTGCTGAGAAGCAGCTTACCAAACAGGAAGTCATTCCAGCAATAAGAACCATCATATCTATAAAAAAAATAAGGATTCTTATTCGCCGTTAAATGTGACCACTCTATTAAAATATAATAACATTTAAGCGACATAACCAAGAAATGATTTGAAGGGAATTTGACCAATTTTTTGACGGAACTGATCCTGGCAAAATGGGATTTCGTTTGGCATAATCGGCTTCCACTTGCCATCAACTACGACCACTTTCTTAACTAAATACCAATTATAACTGACCTCTTCTGTATCACTGCTCAAGCGAAGTTGACAGAAAAGCACCCTGGCACTTTATGCATTTGTACATTCAGATACATATGATACATTCAGACAGATACATATGATACATTCAGACAGATACATATGATACATTCAGATAGATACATATGCCACTTCACCGTCAAAAGTGGTTATAGTTTCTAAAAATTGATAGAGACAAACCTATTTTTTTTTTCTTAAAGTAGAAACCATTTACACAATTTTATGTCTTGTTAGACTGTTGAATAGAAAGTGATCTACAATGACGCACAGGGCCCTTTCAGCGCTGGATAAATGGTGCTGATGTGCCATCAAAAATTTGGACTAAGATAACAAGGGAACTCTTGAGAGTTATTTTCGTTAAATGTGTAATCAATAATGCTGAACTAAATTTCAACAGATAGTATTTTACTGACCCAGAATTTTTAGGGGAACACACCATCCAGATAGTATTTTATTGACCCAGATTTTTTAAAGAGAAAACACGAACAAAATACTTGATGGGTAATGTGCCAAAAGAACGTAAAACTGTCCACCTATATCGCTAGCTGGCTGCATCTTTCCTTGTGTTAGCTCCTTACTGTACAAACATAAATATAAATATCAAGCAGGTACGAAAAATTCTGTTCTCCTACATGGTACAATAACTTGGGTCAATTTATAATAAGAGATTTAACAATGCAAAGTTGTGCAAAAATAATAGACCAGTGGATTCTTGTGTCTATCACATAGAGGAATAAATAACTGAAACGCAGCGTTGCGAGAGATTAACACCATCTACAAGATTTGGTAAAGAAAATATATCCAATTAAAGCTATGCAACGAGGTTCTAAAAGACAAAATGTTAAGACAATTGTGTATAGACATAATGGACAAGAACTATAATAATAATAATAATAATAATAATAACAATAATAATAATAATAATAAAGATAATAAAATCATAAAAAAATTAATTACTTTGGTAGATCTTAGTGCAAAACTGATGAATGGCTGTAATTTTTGCTAAGATTGCATGGGGCAGGTTGCATTGTTTCATTGATGATAAAACTTCCCAGGAATTTTCAATTGTAGTAGTATCCAGTATCGTTCCTTACGTGTGCATTCAATGTCTGTCCACCCCAGATTATATTCAGTCGGTAATATCTCCAGGGACTCAATGTTCATTAGAGTCGTAGTTTTTGGCGACTTTCGCGTTGAGTTTGTTGTAAATGCTTTTGTGATTATTCATTCGTATTTTTCTGAAATCCATGATTTCGCCAACATATCAGAAGATAGACTGTATTATTGGGTCGACATCCTAACTTCTAGACCGCTCCGGTGACCTAATTGGTTAGAGCGTCCACCTAAAATGCGGGAGGTCGCGGGTTCGAACCCCAGCCGAGCCATACCAAAGACTTACAAAAATGATACTAGCAGCTGCCTCGCTTGGCGTTCAGCGTTAAAAGTTTAATGTTAGTACTGGTCGGTCTTTGACTGGGTGGGACATCATGCTATATGTCTGCGGCATGATGCCCCAGTGTTAGACAACACTATAAACTGCAATGTCTGCGTAGCGATATAAATGAAAATATTTTTAAAGCTACGTTAAAAATCCAAATCTCTCTCTCACACACACACACACACACACACACACACACACACACACACACACACACACACACACACACACACACACACACACACACACCTAACTTCTGACTGACCGTGTTGTTAACTCCTATTGTCGAACTTCTGAAAGATTTGGTCTCGGGCATATATTTGAAAATATGCAACTCTTGTCTTTGCGATAGTATGCGCATGAATCTGTGGTTATGTTTGAAGTTACCCTGGCACGTACCAGACGGTTATTGAGAAATTTAGGTATACGGTATGCAACCATAGGAACATTTTGAAAATACCCTTGAATCGTTCGGACGATTCAATATGGCGTCAATGCTTGCGTATGATCTGATGTAAGTTTGGTGCATAGGGCTTAGAAAGTTAGCACAAAGGCCACACTGTTGTTGCTTTTCTTTGCTTTACATGCGATGAGAATTGCTCAGTCGAGGAGTCTAGTTTTGTTAATAGCCTCATCAAAGTAGCTCCTTCTGTATCCTCTCCTTCTAAGGTTCCCCTTCAGCTGTCAGCGTCTTGTTTGAAAGGTGGCAGGATTAGAGCATATGCTTTTTTTATTATGTGCTGGGGGTGACAGTTGGTCTGGAGTATATACTGGTGAGAGTTAGTAGGCTTAGAGAACGTGTTTCCATGTTCCCGTCCAGAAGGGTAGAATGAGTATCCATAACGATATTGAACCTTTTCGATGACTCTGACCGAAATTTAATCGTAGGGTGAAAGTTATTGTCGAATTCAAAGAATATTGTCAAATTGTCGCCTGTTTAAATCCATTTCGATTCTTTGTCGTCAATGAAGTGACACCTGCTTAAGGTCTATTTGGTGCTTCGTAGATGATGCTTCTTTGAGAAGCTTTTGCTCTAGTCTTCCCATGAAAATATTGGAATACGAAGATGCCATTATAGTGTCCATTGCAGTCTCATTAATTTGTAGGAAGTGTTCGTTGTTGACGAAATAGAACGTTGGAGGGGATGGATCATGTCGACTATCCCATGCTTTCTTGCTGCTGTAATACCTTCCTTGTCTCGTATGTACGTGTATAAGGAATATATACATGATGGCGAAGAGAGTGTTATTTGGAAGGTTAGTTTCGATATTTTGTAGAGACAGTCCGTGGAACCTTGGATATATCAAAGGAGATTTTGTATGAATTTCCGAGGAGCAAAATTAACGAAATCAGATATTTTTTCAGTGTGATGGATGTTTCATGAAATTATGCCTCCCCCCCCCCGTCACCATCTTTGTGTATTTTAGGGAGTTAATAAAATCTTAATGGTTTGGGGTCCACTGGTAGGAGGTAAGTTAGTATTTTGTCATTCATGTGGTTGAGGTATGTATACCTTTAATGTCTGACACACACTTTCAGCATGTTCAGCTGCTTGATCCTGAGTCTTCTTTTCAACTTACAATCTCTCGTCCGAAAGTTGCCTGTCCGCCTCAGCGATGTTGTTAGACATATTCATAGCAACAACACTACAACACTATAGTTAATATAGTCCGATATAAAAACAATTTACATAAATCCAATGACTCTTTTAAACTGGTTGAAAACATATAATCAATGCCGATGTGACACAGAGATGTATTACAAAGGTTGATAAGCATTCTCTGAAAGTAGTCCAAATGTTGATAGCAGTCTGTTACAGTAGTCCAAATGTTGATAGCAGTCTGTGTCAGTATTCCAAATGTTGATAGCAGTCTGTGACAGTAGTCCAAATGTTGATAGCAGTCTGTGACAGTATTCCAAATGTTGATAGCAGTCTGTGACAGTAGTCCAAATGTTGATAGCAGTCTGTGACAGTAGTCCAAATGTTGATAGCATTCTCTGAAAGTAGTCCAAATGTTGATAGCAGTCTGTGACAGTAGTTCAAATGTTGATAGCAGTCTGTGACAGTATTTCAAAGGTTGATAACCATTTTGTGACAGTATTCCACAGGCTGATAACCAATTTTAAATTTGTTATATTTGCTCCTTGTGATGTTCAAGTTTTTTTTTTTTCTTCAAAATATTCATTATTTTGAGGATGCGATTACAAAAATATGACAAAACAATAGCATCAGCTTTTACAAAGTTAAATGGTATCTATGACATGCTAACAGTTACGTTAGCTATCCTTCAATTAAATGGTATCTATGACATGCTAAGTAAATCGAGCAGTGAAAATGAAACTAGGTGAGAAGAATTCATTTTTATTTTCATCAAATACATGTTCAAGCAGGTTAAAGTCAGTCAGGAAAAACATATACAGAAAGAAAATACAGAGAAGTAGTGCAGCTGAAATACAAACGCACAGGAAAGCAAGTTGAAACGATAAAAGTTAAATATGGGAGTCTTTCGAGGAATAGCTCATTTCTCTATACAAATTCTTGAGGTTTTTAAAACTCTACATTATAAAAAAGACTCTCACATTATTCGGTATCACTGACTTAAATAAAACCGAAATAAAGTTGGGGATAAATGATTACTGCATTAGGCGTTAGTAAGCAAATGTATTATAATGAAACTGATAGTGGAATATATATTGATTTATGATTTTAATCTTGGGCCGAGCTAGGAAAATCCTCATGGCACAGAATTATCTGCATATCAGATAGGGGAAATAGACATCCATGAAACACTTCTAACATGAAATGGTCGGGTTCATGTTGTAAATGAATAAATAAAAGGCTTATTATATATTGGTACAGTTAACCGTAATATAGCCAGTAGTAAACAGTAAAGGCAATTATATGTCATTCAAATAAAATTCAGTATTCTTTACAACCCTTTTCTTGCACCTTTATGTAATTAAATGGTAACTATGCTGGATTAGAGGTAATTAAATGGTAATTATGCTGCATTAGAGGTAATCAATCAACTTACTTGTAATAGTGTGAATTTTGTCAGATGTTATTGCAACACATAAATGAATGAAACTTGCCGCAGTTATAGTGACACAAAACAAATTAAATTGACTAATGGGCTAGATACCGTATTAAATCGCTAAACTGCTATGTTTCAACATCACTGCCTTGGGTCGTGATTGGTTTTTTAATTGGGATAACGATCAGACAGATGGAGAGGCAAGCTGGATTTGGGTTTAAAAACGACTAGCTGGAGACAATCCAACCATTGAAGTAATTGTCATAAAGTAAAATTTTCAAGGAATAGGTTTAGTTAATAGGGGATGAATAAAGAATTATTCTGTTACGAGTCTATACTCTTATAATAAGTAACAGAAGAGAGTGAAGACAACAAGCTTTGTAAAATTTAACAAATAATTTATTTCCCTAGAATGCAAAGTGAAAAATGAGAATAAAAGAACTTACGGTATTGCGAATTAAATCCAAAAATAATCCAAGAATTAAAGACGCAAGTCATAGTAATAAAATGTCTTGAATAAAACTCAGTTCAAGTCCCGACCAGATCCAAAATTGAAAGCGATGAAGTGTCTGTTATGGCCTGCGAAGAACTGATGTGTCAACAGTCTCTTGTTGAATCTCAGAAATATTATTCTAAGTTTGAATTCAGTATAAATTCCAATGAATGTCTTGATCCAAGTATTTTGTCAGAGCACTTTTGTATTTACAGAGAAAATAATCACTTGAATTCAATAATTTGAAGGAAATAAAATTCAGCCCAAACTGGTCACAACTAAGGCACCAGATTTGTCTCAGCTTCATGCAATTTCTGTGAAATGAGTTTGTAATTATTCGTTTGAATTTATTTGTTTTAAATTAATGTATCAATTTCCTTTGTTGAGTTCGGAAGATAACTGTTTGCATTCATTCGTCATTGAATGATATATGGCTCCTTTATTCCAGGAATTTCATGCTTTACTTTTGACACGAATTTGAGAAAATTGTGGTAATTTATCTGTATTAAATGATACGAATCATGTAGGCTAATAATTGATGTTACTAAATCTTGAAATGTTATGTCAATAAATTGTTAGCATACGGAAGTTAAGACATGAATTTCATTAATTCATTTATATAATTCAGACCTGAATTCTGTTATCAATGGTATTAGCACCGGCTGACATTTTGTCCAGTAAGAGATTAATAGTGCACAGGAGGGAATAGTATGAATATTTGATTAACAGGTCTAGTTTATGTCATAGTTTAATTAGGCATACCGAGTAACCGCTAGGGAGAGACATTATTCTTCTTGTACTAGGGCTTGTGTATCAGCTGTTAAGATGCGAACTAACCAATATTAGCTTTAGTATCTATCGAATTATGATAAGACGATATCTGACGCATTGAGAGAGAGGCTAGTGTAAGCAGTAAACTAAACCAAACAAATATTTAGGTTGTCTACTATTTATTTTATCAAGGAGAGATATCTCCATATACGTACCTATACAGAGGCAAAGAGTATAGTAAATTTATGATTGATGACCCGAAAGTAGGCTGGAGAGAGAGAGAGAGAGAGAGAGAGAGAGAGAGAGAGAGAGAGAGAGAGAGAGTGAGGAGGAAAAGGTATACGTTGACTTTAACCAGGTTAGCTGGCATGGTGGGCAATTTGAGTTCGATCGTTCACTCGATCTCATGATGAAATTTGTTTTCTCGGTGTAAAGAGAAAGGCTAATTGCATTTTTAACTATAATTTTGTTGCATTTATTTCTATGAGAAAGTGCATCATGAAAATATCATATTAATTTTAATTTTTTTATATAATTTATTAAATTGTTATATTTTAAATTCTTGGGCTCGTGCTGTTCTATTCTTTATCTTTTCTGATATCTCTGTTATTCCATCCATTAATCTCACATTTAATTTTTACTCGATCCAGGCAATAACACCGTGGTCCATCATCCTCTAGATAACTATAACCACAAACCATCGCCAAATGAATACTATTGCAGTGAATCTACAACGGTAACTAGTATATTATTATCGTTTAACAGAATAAAGGATATACTATCTGGGTAAATACAATAGTGTGTGTGTGTGTGTGTGTGTGTGTGTGTGTGTGTGTGGTTCGGAACATATAGATCTAAAAGTATGAGTGACAGATTAAAAACATGAGATCAGGATCTGGTAATGCACAAAATATTGGTAATCAAGCCATATATTTTGTGGTATACGGAAACAAATTTAGATTATCGCTTGACTTTTAAAATTCTCACCTAACATTACACTTGCAAAATTAATGAGATGATAGCTGAATCAAAAAATAGAAATATTTTGTTTCCAGTAAGATTTGACTTCATCGTAGTCAGTTGCGGATTAATGACAAAAAATAGAATGCGCTTTCTTCGACGACTACCTGTAATGTGTCGAATTTTGAATAAGTATTGAACCTTAAAGTTGGATAAATTGTGCATTAAAATCTTATTATAGTCAGGCCAGAAAAGTCTTTCTGAAGGGTCACTTCGACCTTTTCTTCTTGTCAGCTGTTAAACTTGAAAGGCCAGCATCTAGGGTTCAGTGAGAATTGACCCGGTCACCACTAGGCTGACTTGGAAGAAGTACAGTAGGGTTTCCAACCATAACCACTTGAAAGGAACCTCATGTCAAATAAATCATTTTTCAAAGGGAAGTTGAGGAGCATCGTATTTCTCAGATTCGAGGCTGTCAAAATCTGACGAAAGAAATAAATATCTTGGGGGAAATTTAAGAACCGCTGCTTACGATTGGTATGTTAAATTAAGGCGTACACCTTGGAAGTAATGTGAATTAAAAGCAACGACCTTGGTCAAAAATCTTTAGTCCGATTTTTCTTGCGAGAAGACAAAGTTTAGCTCCGGGGAAACCTAAAGAATAGTGCTTTCCTCGTTAAAACAAGTAAAGGAACCAGGTGGCTGTCTTGTAAGGAAAGACAGTCTTTAGTGCTAGGACGCACGATTTGTGAAAGAAAACAGCATTAAGGTACTCAAATTTAATT
>JAECUM010060397.1:0-19884 GCA_016617855.1 Megalonaias nervosa
TTCAAACGGACTCTAATTAAAATTAAATTCATGCCCAGAGCAGATTCCATCTCTCACAGTCAACGATTTATTGCGAGCCCAGCCCATATATCAAACTTAATGGTTACGTGTCACGCTGACCACGACAGAATTTACTGCGAAATGATCTCTACAAATTTTTGCACCATTGCATCCATTTCGGACGAGTTGAGTACCTTCCCTTCTTAATTATATTTATACATAAATAGCTTGTCTGAATAAACGTGGTTCGTATGACGAATGTTAATTTTAATATGGTAATTTTAAAAAAAAAGCGTAATATCCTCTACAGTGAATCTTGCCGAATTAATATAATAAAGAAATAATTTTCAGTATTTTGTAATAAGTTTTTCCTTAGCTTACATCAGTTTGCTACTGGATGTTTATTGTGTGATGGTCATGATAAATCATGTTGTCAACTGGATAATGCATATTTTCAGTTAAAATATGTTATTATGAGAACTGTATTGGATTATAATATAACATCTCTATTAATCTCGAGCCTTGGCTATGTATGATACAGCAGCAGAGAGGGTGGACCCTACAACTTTGTAGAGACCTTATTTTTGAAATTTAAGGGTTCCTACGAAGGCTGAAAAAAAAGTTTTTGCTTTAACAGTAAAAACTTCTCTAATTGACCAGATTTTTGCTGATATTTTCACAATCTGGTCACTACGCGTATGTCGTTCACCCTCTCTGCTGCTATGGTTTTTATCCAAAAATTCTATCAAGTCCGTTACGATATCTTGACCTCGGATCATGTAAATTTATTGTTACAAGACCAAAGGGAGCAGCTTGTGCTTTTGAAAAGAAGTTTTTAAATTTGTTCATGTCCATGTCCCCAGAACACCAAGTATAATAAATATTTTGCAGCGTATGATTATCAACTCCGTTGAACACAACTAAAACGTTACAGTTATCTCTGATCACTTTTGGAATTTGTGTATAACGCTGTGTAACATAAATCACGTCTGTGTTTTTGTGACGGCCTCGTGAAAATATCCGAGCTGGATTGGATTGTTTGTCCAGCATGACATCAGCGTATACCACGAGGTTATTAATGAATCCATCCAGATCATCTACAGATGGCGCTTCATCAATATCAGTAATAAAGTCTATGACTTCACTGTCTTCATGCAACAATTTTGCGTTTTCATTAAAATCTTTAAGTACTTCGTAACATCGCTGGTCATCTACAGATGGCGCTATCAAATATAATTTATCCCACTTCAGCCATCTCATTATTAGATTAAGTAATAATTGCGTTTTTCCACTTCCGGACGGACCTATTATAATCATTCTGATAGAATTTGGTAACGCTGGATGGTGCTTTACTGGCTCTTGTTTTCGTGTCGCTGAAAAGTCAATTATATCCATATAATTAATAATATGAGTCTATATTGTATTCGATGCAGAGCATCTACACCTACTACTGAATTACTGACAATAACAACAAAAAATAAAAGACGAGCACTTACAGGTAAGTGTGTGAAATGTGGCACCAAGAAATATAAATTTATTCCAACAAAGACAGGTGGGGGTGATATTGCTGCTTCGTTAGGAAAATTACCAGGAACTCCATGGGC
Organism: Megalonaias nervosa; assembly: GCA_016617855.1. Taxonomy (NCBI): domain Eukaryota; kingdom Metazoa; phylum Mollusca; class Bivalvia; order Unionida; family Unionidae; genus Megalonaias; species Megalonaias nervosa. The sequence continues at coordinate 1,605 of JAECUM010060397.1, forward strand.
TAAATACCATGGTGAGAAACATTTACCCGGACATAATTATTGTGGTCCTGGAACTCGTCTCGATATCAGACTCGATAACCAAAATCAACCAAAACCAGGAGAGTATCCAGTAAATAAGATTGATCAAGCATGTCACATTCATGATGTTGCTTATAAAAGTCCAGATTTGCAACAGCGGCATCTCGCAGATGTGAAATTGATTCACGCGTTAAATTCTATACCTAATAAATCTTTCAGAGAATCTCTCGCTAGCTTTCTAGTAAAAACTGCTATGAAAGGTAAACTAGTGCTAGGGGCTGGTAATTAATTATATAACTATCATAATGGAATCTGTTTATTATTCCCCGAGAGGATCCTGGAGAGGTAAAGCAGCGATTAGTAAACTCGCCGAAGCAGCAAAAGTTTCACGTGATGTTGCTGCATCATTGTTAGCACGACAGGCAATATGGCAAATCTTCCTGAGTCCACCTAAAAGAATTCAGTACGCGCATTTTGATGTTAGCGTTCCTAATGAAGTCCATCAAGCAGATATTTTGTTTTTACCACACGATACCATTAAAACACGTAGACGTCAATACACGTATAGATATGCGTTAACTGTCGTTGATGTTGCGAGTAGATACAAAGAAGCGGAGCCATTATCAACAAAGACAGCATCTGAAGTTGCATCTGCGTTTGAGCGCATTTATCAACGTGGTGGCCTACGATGGCCACGGTTATTACAAGTTGATCCTGGTAAAGAATTTCTTGGAGTAGTATCATCGTTGATGAAGAAACATAACGTTAAAATCAGACGAGGACATACTGAAATTCATCGTGATCAGGCAATCGTTGAACGATTTAATAGAACAATTGCTGAGCGGTTATTTGGATACCAATATGCAAAGGAAATATCTACTGACTTTAAGGATAGATCTCGTGAATGGGTTGCAAGATTACCGAGTGTGATAGCTGCGTTGAATAATGAAATTACTCGTGCAACTTCCATAAAACCTTCTAATGCGATCAAAAATATATATATATACCCCGTAGCAATGGCTACGGACAACGACGTGAATCTTTCTCTCAACCAGTATTAGGTAATGTAACTGTAAGATATTTATATGAACCTGGCGAACTTGAAGGTGGTAAAAAAAGAGCAACCGATCCTATCTGGAGCGTGACTACACATAAAATTTCTAGCGTGGTTAGATCCACTGGTAGACTTCCAATCTACAGACTAGATTCTACAGCTCCTCAACGTGGATTTGTACGTGAACAATTACAAGTAATTCCTGAGGATACGCAATTACCACCAAGTTCAATTTTGTAAACGTCCAGAACCTCGACGTCGATTACACTCAAGACAGGTCAGCATCACATTATCACGTGTATGACCGAGATCACTATTAATTCTGTCTACGGTAAATTGTCTTGGATTAAAACACTGCCATGATATATTACAGTTGCAACTTGCGCAATGATTATTCTGTAGTTGTTTTAGTGTTATAATAAATTCAGCATCAAGATCAAAGTCACGCTTATTTTTTTTGTCAAATTGCTTATAGCTGACTAATTTTTTATTGATATCGACATTGTTAGTGATTTCTTCAGTTATTACGTAATCTACAATAACCCTACGCAGTTGCGATATTTTCCTGACTCGAGATACGGCGAGATAGACTAAATTTGACCATTCAATACGATCATCTACAATCCAGATTCTAGTATCAGTTATAGTTAATCCCTGCGACGAGTGAATTGTTATAGCGTATCCTAATGTCCATGGCGATTTATCCATGTTCAACGCACTCTCAACAACATCAACAGCAACCAACACGATATCATTCAAAACAAGATTCTGTACCCTCGGTGGAACCAAGGTACCTGGTATTTCAACTTCAATATTTTGTCGTCGAGTATCTGCTGGGCGATAACACAAAGGTACATGTAGATCCAAAAACTTTTCTTTATGTAACGTAAATAATTTCTTTTGCAGTTCATTACGAACTATCTTTCTACTTGCGACTATCAAATCAGCAGGCCTCCATAAAGTCCAAAATTCATTCATAGAAGTTTCTGCAATTACTTTACGCAGTATCTCGCATTGTATTTGATCTGGCTGAAGTCTGATTAATCTTTTAAGTTCTTTCAGCGGTTCATCGATAGCTCTATGGTCATCATGTATTTCTTCGTAATAATCTACGTTATTCTTTAACCATTCATGTGGAGACTGTCCAACAAAGGGTGGTGGTTGACCATGATCGCCACACATAATCACAGCAGTATTCTTCAATAACAACCAATCAAGAAATGTTTTTAGTGTTTCTAACGACACCGTGCATATCTCGCCCCATATAATATACCTAGGTATATATTTTTCACCCATCCGCGATGGAGTCCAGGTATCTCCACACCATCTAAAGAAACTGTGATACGCACATGATTTACTCCTCGTTGCTTTATTTCTCTAGCAAGTTTATGTGTAGGTGTCAAAACAATTATATCTGAGTTATTATTCATAAATAAGTTAATCGCACGAGTTGTTTTACCTGACCCTCCACACCCATTAAGATAAACGGTTTTATGTCTAGATACAGGATCGTACACAGATGGTGCAGATGATTTTGATATTTGATTATTATTTTTGTAATATGTCTCCGCAATTTCAACATCGGCAGATTCAGAATAACTAAGTATATTTTTTTGTTTTATCCTCCATGTCCCCCATTCACCATTACCGAGTTTTAATAAATCTTTATATTTTTTATGTACATAAAATGAATCCGTAGCGACTCTGACAGCGTGACGAGGAAATTTATTTATCATCGATAGTAGGTTTATCGAAACGTACGCTAGCATTGAAGATCTTAAATGAGTAAACTGCGGTGACTCGCCATCGGTATAGCTCACAATGGCACCTAGTTTTGTTTCATTTGATAAATAAGCATTACATCGGATTATAAATGTGTTTTTCTCCATCGTATCAGCGATTATAAAATCGAGTTGAGCATCGTCCATAATCAATCTTGTACACGCTCGTTTATGATCATGTGATCCTCCTTGAGTAAACTTACCGATTATTTTTCTGCCGAGATCTTTTGCAAGTTTCTTATCGTGTTTAGCATCAAATACATCAGGTTCTGGCAACCAAACTTGTTTCTGTAAACTATACGATATAATCGCTTCAGTTACTCTCAACGATATTAAAAATCCAGCATCAAGCATATATCGCAATAGTACTATCGGAACCCAACATCGCTCTGAAAAATGTTTTCCGAACCAAATATAAGTAATCGCATGGAGATCTTCTCTAAACTCGAATGATTCTACGTGAGCAAATCCTGTTAAGTCAAAATCTGGTAAGGGTCCGTTTATTGCAACCCTGGTCATGTCATGTGTAGGATGTCCGAATCTCTTAAAATATTTAGAACATTCTCCATATCCAAGAAAACTCCCAGGATAACATGCTACCATATCAACCGAGATAACATCACTATAATCGTATTTGGTGTTCCATAATCCACCGTGCCCATATTCTATACAACTTTTCTTGACATCTTCAAGAAATTCCGATCGTGTCGTTTTCCATGAATTTTTCTCCTGAGCGAAATGAGCAGCGACTGACGGAACAGTAAAACAGTTATTCAATAATTGTCTAACTATGACATCATCAGAGGTATATTTCAGTGCAAGATGTTCCATTTCCTCATGGAGAGATTCTGTACGATAAATATCACCATTAGGTCGTACAAATTGATCGTAATGATTATATTCCGAACTCTGAAATAACCAAACAGAAACAGGATCGGTTTTACTAATATTCTTGATAAAATCAAAGATATCACCGTCATAAAATTTAACCGTTCTATCTCGTGGAAATATTGTTACTGCAGCAGTCCATGCGTGCGCGTTATGATCAATAATATCTATCGGAGTTCCATTTTTTTATATATTTCGGTTTGTACAAAATCTCTCCGGTTAACGTTTTACTGCTATTGGAAATCTTAATTTTTTCTCTAGCTCAGCAACGTCGCTGATAGACGCTCCGGTATCTTTAACCGACTCTGCCCATGTATTTATTTTTTTACGTCTTAAATCAGTTAAACCATTACCACGTATCGCGTTTGTAAAGTGTTCTGTAACTCGCTCAGCTACGCAATTTATCCTCGTTGATGCTGTCAACGGTGATGACAATTTCATCGGTTTGAGATCCCCAACATCAGGTTTATTATTCAGCGGAAATATTCCATAGACAACCGCAGTTACAGGGTACGATCGCTCATAATACGGTTTATCTATACCAGTTAGTATTCCTGGTTTAGATTTATTACTCAAGAAGATATTATTTCCTGACTGCACGCGGACGGGATCGCGCTTGTCACGAATAATCCAAATATCTTCTTCCGTATTTACAATAAATTTTATTAAAATAAAATATTTTTGATTATCAAGGTGGTTAATGATTACTCTTCCTCGTTTGTCATTCATCGTATTAGAAACATTTTCAACTCTGAATGTTGACCATGCATGAACTGCACCATCGTCACGAAATTCCTTCTTGGCCTCACGGATACGTTTAGTTATATCCGCATTCGTTAAAGCTAGATCTTGCATCGAAATACTAAGTTTATACTCGGGTAGTCTGTCAAGATCGAATCTGGTTGCGTAGGGTTCAATTGGATAATTCTTCCATATTATAATTAAGGCAAATATATATTTAATTGAACATTAATCTTTTGTATATGATTCAACCAAATCACTGCAACTGGTTAAAAATCGGTTATACGTCTCCGTGTAACAGAACATGCATGAATGAATACTGTAGTTATCATATGCAATGCGTCAGAAATGGGAGTCTAGGACCAAAACCGTGTATTGTGTGTATTGCTGTAGTGCGAGGAAGGACTCAACTGTGTGCGCAATGCGGTGGTAAAAAGTACAGAGAGTTGAAACGATGTTACGATAAAAAATATAACGCTGACTCTCCTATAAAGACCGAAGAAGATTATCTGGCTAGATTTTCAAAAAACAATGATTTAGACAAATAAATATTATATATATAAATGGAACAAAATGAGTTTGTGTCACATCCAATCATTACTAATTATGAAGCATCTCGAGAAGGTGTGATTAGAAACTGCAGATTGAAAAAACCAGTCGGTAGTATTGATAATACTGGTTATTTTAGATTTACTGCTGGAAAAAAATAAATATTTATCACATATATTTACCTACGAGTGTTATTTTGGAATAATCAAAGATGGATATGTAGTTGATCACATCAATGGTGATAAGCTTGATAATTCGATTTCCAATTTACGAGTTACTACACAGTCAAAATTGTAAATCCGGAAACACAGGAAGGTGTAAATTATACAGAAAGAGAGCTATTAAATCCGTAAATACAGAGACTGGGGAAGAAATTAGTTTTGAATCAATTCATTCTGCTGCCAAATATTTTGACATAGTACCACAATCGGTACAATACGTGGCAGAAAATATACAGAAATCTTCCTTTTCCAAAAGATTTGCACAAAAAATTAGGTTTCAATACGTTTAGTCTACCGTATTTTTAATATTACCAAATGATTTAGCGCTCCATCAAGCATAATGATCGTAGTTATCCGTTTATACGAGTTAATGTCAAAAGCTATCCTGATTGTCCATACTTGTCAATATGTGTAGGTTGCATTATACTAAACAGAATGTTAGTTTTCCCAAGGATTTTGTTTAGCTATTATCACAGTCAATGGTCCATCATTGTCGCTGTCATTTTCACTCGTATTTTCACAATGCTCTCTTAATTGTCTTATACGAAAATTCATAATCTTTCTCTGTTCGTATCCATGAGATAATTCTAGCTTGATTTTGTCAATAGCGTTTGAGAGAGGCACAAACAATTTTACTTGATCATCAGTGACAGTTGCCAGTGACTTTAACATTCCTTGCTGGATAATTTTCATGAATTTATAATCAGCGGATAGCGTAAATCTGTTCTCGTTCTTTCGTTGTTGTAATGAGTCAAAATCACATAGAATCTTTTCAGCATTAAAATTGTCAGATACATTGATACCGTTATGTTGTAATTTTTTAATCGCAGAAACAATGACATTGATATTTTCAAAATTCATTATATAATAGGTGTTTATTTAATATAAAAAAATATTAGCCCCCATGACTTTTTTTGTCAGGGAGCTGTTTTTGTGTGATATATGGTTATGAAATATATACAGATGGTTTATGATTTTGATACATATATTATATGGTTATATACAATGAAGATAATGGTTATATACAATGAAGATAATGGTTATATACAATGAAGGTGATTATGTTATATACAATGAAGGTGATTATATTATATACAATGAAGATAATGGTTATATACAATGAAGGTGATTATGATATATACAATACAATGAAGATAATGGTTATATACAATGAAGGTGATTATGATATATACAATGAAGGTGATTATGATATATACAATGAAGGTGATTATGATATATACAATGAAGATAATGGTTATATACAATGAAGATAATGATTATATACAATGAAGATAATGGTTATATACAATGAAGGTGATTATGATATATACAATGAAGATAATGATTATATACAATGAAGGTGATTATGATATATACAATGAAGATGATGGCCTTTTCTCTACCTGTGAATAGAAACTAGCACACCCACCCCAAATATCAAATCCGTAGGGTGCAAAACTGACACCTACTACGTGTTGACACGCGGGTAGGTATACTAATTTCTATTCACAAATAGACTAGGGCTCGGCCAAGGCCCCCAATAGATTATAAATCTTGGCCTAAAATCGCCTCCCGCAGACATATGTCTTTCTCGGGTTTCGAACCATGGGCGCCAGGACGAGAGTTTCTACGCGCTATCAATTGAGCTATCGGAACTTGTTATAAATATATACTAAAAAAGTTAGTATGTGTTTACCAATAGCCTATTTCCTAAAAACTACAATAACAAAAACCACAGTTTTCTGTGTAAAATGGGATTTTATATTTCTAGTTTCCAAAAAATATATATAATTCTGTATTAACACTGAGTCTATGCGTAAGCCATAACCAAGGAAATTGATTTAGTCATAGCGGATGTTCTTAAAATAACTTTACGCGGTAATCGGTCACATATACACAGCCGTTATGGAATAATCAATATGCAGCCACAGCCTTCTAGATAATAGATTTCGATTGCGCACTGTGCGCGGATTTTATGTAAACAAAGAATACAGTATTATAGACAAGCACTATACATCCGGATATTTTTTTTGTGTTATGATAACGCATTGTGATAAAAACGCATTATGATTTCACATACAGATTTATATTTAGTTCTTCATTTCTTGTGTCCAGAATGCGATTGCTTTGGTCTGTAAGTTTAAAGTGTATCCTTGATAATAACGGATTATGAACTCGCAGGTACACGGGGTTAATTGGCTCTGATACAATTAACCAACCCGGAGGGGCCAATGGACTAAAACTGTATAATATGTACCCTTGCTGGGCCTGGCTAGACTTAGAAAGATCTACCTGATAGCTACCTTCAATAACATCGCATACCAGATTGACTACAATTGTTGTTGTTATGTTTAGAATGCCCGGCGATATATGACGTCCGGCACCAAAAGGGTTGTTATTGTGTTTTAGTATAACCGGTGGTGGGGCTATTTTTCTGCATGAATCACATATTTTTTTAAACTGTTCATCAATAAAATCATTAACTGATTTCTTTAACTCGGACGAGTCAAATCCGGGAATGATGAATGTTGGGTAGTTGTTCTTGCGTAATTCCGAAATGTTTAAGAAATACTGTTGTAAATAAACGATTGAGTGGAACACGCTGTTCTGGATCGTCTTCATTAACTATATAACCTACAATATATCTTCTTGTGTCTGGGTTATATAAATGTTTCTCTCTGTTAACAAAAACATTATTCATGAATTCTAGGTCTGAAGCAACTTGATTCAAATGTTGTATTGAGGCAATTATTTGATTTTTTAAATCATCGCTGTAATAAAAATTAATGCTTGAAAATAAATTTCGTAGATTATTAAATACACGTTCATGCTCTGATTTAATTGTATTAGCATATGAATTTATTAAATCAATATCAAGTACTTCTATTACACCTTTTTTACCGTTAATTGATTTTACAAAATATCTTTCTACTCTGTCTATATAATGTATAACTCTTTCATCGCCTAAATATTTTTGCCATGGATAAGCCTCTTTTACTTTTCGATATTCTGGAAGTTGTATAAATATTTTTTTATCCGTGACGAAATCAGATCGTTGTGGTTCTGGTGGTCCTTGATAAATCGGTGGAATATCAAGCCATCCTAACACAGATCTGATTGAACTTTGATAAATATCTACGAGGTAATCAGGAGAATTTATTTCAATAACCGCTGATAGTGTTGGTTCGTAAGCAGTAATCGCTATTTTAGATTCTTTCCCTGTGATAGATTTAATTCTGCGTTGGAGCTCATCATTAATCTCGTCTATTTGATAACTACCCGTTGTAATTCCAACAACTTGCCAATCAGGTGTTCCATCAGGTTTATTCTTATTCGCAAATACCAGTGAATTATTTGCTGGTTGTCCACAAAATGGTTTTGACCTGATATTTGGCCAACTATGATAAACTCGTAATTGTGCTAGCGCTATTTCCTTTGCTGGAATTGCAGTTGGAAAATTAACGCTAAATTCAGGATTGGTTGAACTTAATGATATCATAGTAGTTTTTGACGGCGTTGTATTAGCTACGATCTGCTGAAGTAATTCTAACGATGACATTATTGTTATCGTTATTATTTAATTCTCCATCTTTCCGTTATTGTCACTAGCGATTATGAATGCTTCATCGTAGGTTTTCATTATCGTTACGAACTCCTCATCAGATATTTTACCATCACTGAGATACAAGGAAAGATACGAACATAATTTAGTGTAGGCGGCTGTTGCTGTGTGCAATTTCATTATGTACTCGTTTAGTTTATCATTTGTACACGTAGATATTTTCTTAGCGATAATACTGAAAATACCTGCGCATGTTGTTGCCGTTGAAACTATAATTGTTACAACTGCAGGCGCTGTCATCGTTATTGTTGATAGTAATAATCCAGTTCCAGCAATAACAGCAGAAACCGAGTATACCATTATATCAATAACAACCATACGTCGCCGATATTTTTTTACCTTTATCGTGTAATCGTCGATGATATTTTTTAGTTTGGTTTGACACTCACATACTTGAGCGTATCTGTGACGTTGAACATCGATAAATGACTCTTGATTCATTATATTTATCTAGATAACTAATTGAGGAGTTTCACACACAAATTCCAAACACCACCAGTATAATGCTCTGGTTAATTTTTTATCAGATGCTTCCAGCAGAAATGTTTCTTCCGCATCTTTATTTATTATGACGGATACAACTCCAGAAAAAGTATCGTTTGAATAACGCCATGGAAATGTAGTAAATATACTGAATTTTGCACTACTAAATACGGACAGTCTGTATACACCAGTGACTTCTGCGGTGTGTTTGAGATTATTATCTTGCAGTGTCCATACTCCTAATCCTGATGCTACTGTGTATACTACGTTGAAGATCTGCTTGTGAGGAATTTTAATAAGATTCGTTTTTTCAATGATATTAGGAATTCCACTAACAATATCGTTGATTTTCATGTTAATGTCGGTAAGTTTTATGTCAACGACTGGTGGATTCCAAAAAAGTCATTAATAGATCTGTTTACATTTCTACGAAAATTTAGAAATGTTTGTACGTGATTAATATAATCAGTTCTAAATGTAGCAATTCCATCATTGATTGTCGTTAACGAAGTCATTATTGGAATTTCCTTATCATCGACGTATTTCTTCGTTGCGGCGTCAAAATCTGTTTCTGGTGTTCTGAGATTATTAATACCATTATTATTCATGTCGAGAAATGCACGCATTATACCACCGCGCACTGACACGTACTTTGGATTCTTGATCATCGACGTATTTTTTTGTTGCTGCGTCTGTATCTGCGATTGGATCTCCAAGATACGTAATTTTTCTTCCTGACATAATAATGTCACCGGTAAATACATCACCAGTTTTCTTAACATAATCGTTAACCGATTTACCGGAATCCTGTATTTTACCTTGATCAGTGAAAGTAACGATATTATTAACAACCGCGTTGGGAATTCGTACAAGTACATCTAGTAGTTGTATGTTACTCGTTTTTAATCGTCCTTGTTTGTCCTGAAAAACGACGACTTCATTTTGATCCACACTTGTGATATTTAATAAATCATAGATTTCATTTCTGAGCTGATCAAGAGTTGCATATTTAGATAAATCGACACTCTTCTTATCTTTGCGAGTAGATCTTCTTTAAATATCTACCATTATATTTACTGATATCTGTTTAAGTGTTATGACGTAGTGTAGTGAACGCGTGCACGACTTTATGAGGTGGCGCTGTTGATTTTGATACAGCATCAAGCACAGCGAGGGTTTCACGACCGCATATTGGAGGATCAGTTAATTTTTGTGTTGGTAGCGTTGAATACCAGATTGGAATATTGCCAGTAACATACTCTAAAAATTCTTTTGGTGGTGCTAATCCATACGAATCGAAATAAATAATTCCACGTGGATCAATTGCATATCCGACCCAGTGCGTGCCTGGGCCAGAGTATTTTTATCGAGATTAATGATACCGGTTTCAATATTGTTTGGTTTTTTTGGTAATAGATCACGCATAAAAACACCTCTGAAGTTTTTTATATTTAGTTGCTTAGCAGCATTAAGTAAATCAAAATTGGACATGGGTGATATTAGTAAACTGTCCCGGGAAGTCTTAGACCCTTTCCGTTCCACGAATACGGGGTTCCTGGTAGTCTTAAACCGCTTCCCTTTTTTTTGATTCCTTGTCCGGTTGCTTTCTTTAATGCCATTTCAGCAGCTGTTCCAACAGCGCCTAATGCAGCTGCTTTTGCAACAGCTGGGGCTGCAGCTGCTATTAATGCTGGTATAGCTGCGAGAAGTGGAAATATACCACCCGATTTAGCGATGTCTTTGATGGCGCCCGCAGAAAGATTAAGTTTGACGCCTTTATTTGATTTTTTAGCTTCATTGAAGTTTTTGAACTGACGCTCGGTCAACGATAATTTATTTGCACCGGTCATTTGTTCTCGCTTTAGCGATATTTTTATTCCACAGTTATTTTTTGATGCTGATTGTAGCTTTTTAATCTGACCAGGAGTCAGACTCACACTAACGTGATGATATGACATTATTAATATTATGAACGATCTAATTACATGTTTAGAAAATATTTTACATATTTTCTACTGGAGCATCAATAACTCTCATTCGTCCACCAACACCTTCGAGTAACATCGATTTATCGCTGAGTATAACTGCGATTGCTCTGTAATTAGGAATATCTACAATATTTCTGTTAACACGAGCTCGAAAATGAATATCTACAACAGATTGTCTGGTTAAATCTAAATGTTCTAGTGAAAAGTAATAAATCGGATACAGCGCTGTAAAATCTAACTGAGATATTTGTAAACCAGTATCAATGTTTTGATCACGTCCCATGAACGACATAAGACGATGATATGCACGTGCTACATGATTTTGATCGAAATTTAACAAAATATCCTCGGATGGTTCTTGATGTCCATTAATCCTTAATGAAACTTCACTAACTCCTAATTTATCAAATACCATAATACTATGTGTTTGCGAGTTTACTCGTGCAGTATTTTGAAACGCAATAAATATATGTCTTGGTGCAGAAACACTTTGCTGAGAAGCTATTTGCCATGTGAATAGACCATTAATAGCGCTATCAACAGCATCTGTGGTCATAGTCAACCATGACAAAGTTGATTTACCGCCTTGACTCATAAAAGATAACAACCGGTCTTCTTCAGATATTGACGGAGTCATCACTGGCATCCACAGGGAAAGTTTTGTTGCATCAACAACGGGTCTCCATAATGCATCATTATCATCGCCTTTTCGCACAAGTACAACTGTATGCTTAGCTCCAAAAATGACTTTTCTAACATTTTTACAGAATCCAAAGATATGTGACAGTGGAATTGCACATGAAAATGTTCTCCTATCACTTTTAACATTGATCTACGTGCTGCAAATCCTAAGTTAAATTCTGGATTAGCACTTTGCAATAACGAAAATGCAGCAGCAGGCCCTGCTATCATTCCAGCTGGTTGTGGATCGGATGCAGTATCCTGTGGTGTTTGTACTAAATTATAATGTCTGTTATCAGGATGGTCAGAAGTATCCTTGACAAACATCATTGATGGACCAGCTGATCTTGAATAATCGTCGCTGTATCTCGCAAGACCAAGTATTGTTGTAGCAACGTCGACTTCTTTCTGAATTGATTCAATATTTTTTCCATCAATCATGTACGTAGCGCTATCAAATAACGCCATAATACCATTATTAACAAAACCAACCCTAATATCAGCTCCATATGGTGCTGGTGCTGCAGGAACAGCGTTATTTAAAATTTCACCTTCAACTTCAATAAATGCTTCAGCGGGCAAGAAATACCTACTTGTATCCTGAACCTCTAGTTCAATTCGTCCACGCTGATTTGGTATTCGTGAGTCGTAAGAATAATACTGATAATCGCGCACAGACTCATCTTTGAGAACTGGTGCGTCCATGTCAAACGCGGGGTCAGATATGCGCTTAAACATCTTTATTATTATCGTCTTCGTCTAACACGAAGACCACTCCTCGAAGAGAGACCACTTCCTGCTATCAGACTAGCGGTTATATTTTTTTCTTTGTCTGACATCGGGACATCAGCTAACTCCGCTAGTTTTTGATTAGCGGCTTGATTTATTATTTTACTGACATTTGCTGGCATCACTTCAGTGCTGGCCAATTTCACAGGTTGAGGTCGGGTCGCTTGTGGTCTGCGTATTAATCGTGATAGTCTATCTTTGATCGCCGAGAATGCTTTGCTAGCAATATTACCAACAGCGCTTATACCTTTTTCACGAACAACATCAATAGCTTTCATTCCTAGTTGCTTTGCAATCGGTATTGCTTTTGGGGCTATTCTTCTAAACAGACCCTGAACAACATCACCTAGTCCATCTCCGTAGGTCGTTTTGTATACCGGTAATCGAGAGTTTATTACCCTGACCATGGTAGGTCCACGTTGAGTACCATGCACGATCATTTTGTTATTAAATGACTTTATCACTAATTGTATCTAATCACTGTGTTAGTCATCGGCGATTTCGTTAATGAGGGACCGATATACATTAATATCCATGATACCACCTGTAAATAATCGTTTACAAATATCAGCTGCTTCATTAATGATTTCTGATGAATTATTACCAGCTCGTTTTCCTCCAGTGAGGATTTCTAGTCGATCAACATCAGCAAGGACATTATTGGGACAAGTAATAAGACCACTCCCTAAACCACTTCCAGTTGCGCCAGGAGCGTCTTGAAATTCTTCTTCTTCTTCCTCACCTGTTGTTTGGACTAGTTGTAGTTGTTGTGATCGTGGTAATTTAATTTGTGGTGATTGTGGTAATGTTGCAAATTCTTCTTTTTGTTGTCGTTCTTGTCGTTGTTTTAGTATTTGTTGTTTTTGTTGTTGTATATCTCGTTGTCGTCGTTGTATATCTCGTATTTGTTGTTTTATTTTAAACTACGGTGATGATAGTGGTGATAATTCAAATTGTGGTGGTTGTGATAATCGTTTGCTCTGTTTAATCTCTTCTACATATCTATTTAAAGACTCACCAAAACTGTTAAAGCTTTCAATATCTTCATTAGATCTGATTTCTGGAATACCAGTAGCGACGCGATATATATCCTTGATCCAACTGGCAGAGCTTAATGATTTAACATGTTCTGGTTTTACATATTTTTGTCTTTCATAATATCCAAACGCGGCAATATCAAATATTTTGGTTGGGTCCCTGATAGCAGCAATACCTTCAGGCGTAAATGTATCTATTATCTTAGTTCTGGTTCTTGGTGGTTGTGGTTGTGGTGGTGGTTGAGCTGCTTGTGGTGCCTGTGGTAGTGGTTGAGCTGCTTGAATATGACCAGCAATATCAGCAGGCAATGTTGCAAGAGCTCGTTGTGTTGCCTCAGTTGCTGTAACAATTTTCTTCGTTGGTTCGACAATCGGATTAAATAACTGTTCTGCACCTTCTGCAAATTCCACCTGAGACTCCTGACGCGATTGTAGTTGTTGCTTAACAGAATCACGAACAGGTAGATATTTTTTAATTGCCTCTAGTCGCTCTCGAGCTAATTTAGCTGAGTGTGGTTCTTCAATACTCATTATTGATAATATCTATAATGGCTGTTTAATTTATAGCAGCAGAGAGGGTGAACGACATACGCGTAGTGACCAGATTGTGAAAAAATCAGAAAAAATCTGGTCAATTAGAGAAGTTTTTACTGTTAAAGCAAAAACTTTTTTTCAGCCTTCGTAGGAACCCTTAAATTTCAAAAATAAGGTCTCTACAAAGTTGTAGGGTCCACCCTCTCTGCTGCTGATACATTTATTTTCTCTTACACCAATAAGCTTCGTATGTGTTTTGATGGACTTGAAATTTACAGGCAGCATAAATTAAAATTTTTAAACAGGAATGACAGATTTCGTGATATGAAAATAGCATTAAGAACTTTCGTAATATCTTAATCTAAACGTGAACTACTACAACACAGATATCATAACATATTTCCAATTAACATTATGCTGGCAGACAATGGATAACCAAATGCACCATTGGGAGAAGGGAAAAAGTGCACTCGTCCTCGGGAGTCTGACAAATGGATCCTTTTTGGATTGGAAATAAGTCAGTAAAGAACTGCCTACAAACAGTAATAAACATTGCAAGGAAGTATTTCGCTGAGATATTTGACTCTTCATCAGTTAAAAAGGAAGCTTTCCAAAGATGATGAAATATATCGACATTCTACCTTTGCTAGAATAATGGGTTCATGTACCTTAAGAGCAATGGATTAATGTAACTTAGGGGTTTTTTTGATATTGTAGAAACATTATCGGCCAAAGCATGTCCATGCGAGTCTTGGTGAAGGTTAGTCATTACACAATAGGAATAAGAACAGCTATTTCCCATGGATACATCACTTTTTACATTTCCGAACATTTTGTTTTGTGAAACTTCATAGCAAAAAGCTCGGTTGGATACAATAGATATATAGGCAACTTCCATAAAATATAATTTTAGCAGTCAATGGTTTGCCATTTCCAGTTAATTCAGCATTTTGGTTCCGTAGGACTAAATTTATTTCCATAATAATTGCATTGATCCCTGAAGTCGTATCAAATTATCACGACTAATAAAGCTTCGAGGCAACCTTTTGTTCCTTATTCATCTCCTCGTCCAACTTTCGATTCTTTTTAAGTACACCGCCTTCTGTTGTTACCATTAGTTCATTAACCAATTCGTCATGTCATTTATAGGGAAATAAAATCCTTAAGTTATGATCAGTACGAAAATAACTAACTCATTGCTTTGGCAGGAAATGTTCTAATAACATGTATGATGTATGTGGCATTTCAAGGTTAGTATCGCCTTGTCTCAAAGGTTCCTGGATCTGGTAACTGAATGGAGGCAAATAAATTATCAGGAACAATGCATCAGTTATTAAATGGAAACCTTGGCGAGTAATCAATAGAAACAATCGTCATCAAAGGTATAATATTTATGATACCATGTAATTAAATTTCTGAGACCGGAAACATTCTTGGAATGATTAACGATAATTTCAGGTTAAATAAGGTGCTGTTCATAAATCGCTATAAATTTGGGTCAATGTATTATTATTATTGCTTTCTTGTGGACCTTATGGTTCAGTTAAAATTTTATTATCTGCAGGTTAATGTTATCGATACAACATATCTCGTTAATAACAGTGACAAAGAAAACAATGTTTGTTGAATTTAACTAAACTGGATGGTTTTCGCTCGTTTCTGTTATTTAGTTTACGACCATCGAGTTGTAACAATAGAAATCCAAATGTAGGCCTTGTTTCAGTTATAGGAATCCAAATATGGGTCTTGTTTTATGTACATGACCCAAAATGTATGCCTTGTATTAGGTATTGAAATCCGAATGAAGGCCTGTATGAGAATACAACTGTAGGCCTTGTTTTAGGCATGGGAATACAAATTTTGGCTTTGTGTTTGAAATGGGAAACAACTGTCGGCCTTGTTTTAGTCATAGCAATTGAAATACATATTTCTCTGAAATACTGAACATTGATGTGTCATAATTTTATTAATTATAAAAATATCTTTTATTCTGCGTACAGCACACTGTCAATTACTCTAAAGTGTGTTTTCACAACATAAAATGAAAAATACCGGTCAATAGATAATCCATAGAAAATAGTCCATAACCAACTATTTAATACGTATTTTATACTAAATCACTGCTACATGCTGCTATTATTTCGTTACGTCATTAGTGAATTTATTTATGTGGATGAAAGGATTTGTTGTGACGTACAAAAATGTAAGATCACACATGTTCAGTGTCGACACGGTGGTTTTTTTTTTTTTTTTGCTATTTTGCAGGTGAAGTGTTCATATTATTTCACCTTCACCTTAATCTAAGGGGGCAATTCTGTACGAAACTGACGTTTATGAGGGCGGAAAAAGGGACGAGGATGTTATGTTGACAACTGACATCAAATCTGTTTTCTGTAACAAAGGCGGGGGCCACCAAAAACATTACATTCGGGCGCCTCATTAGGGGCGTCGCTAAAGAACATTACACCTGGGCGTCTCGAACCCTCACCATGATGCTGTATATCATTGGCAGAACTAATCATCAGGAAAATAACAAGACGGGGATCAAATATGAGCACTCGGTCTCTCATTGATATTGCAACACAAACTAATACTAGATGCTGAATGACTCAGTGGGAAGAGCAATGTTCCTGCAACAGTCATGTCATGGCGAATCTGAAGAGGTAAAGATATATTACCAGCCTTTGAGCTAAGAGTGTTTTAAGTGTTTTAGTCAAATAATGAATGTGTTTGTCTTAATTTTGAGAGAGTCACGCTGTGCGTTATTACAATTAATGCCGTCACCAGGCTTTAAATGAAACTAGTGTTAGACATATGTGTCTCGGGGATGGCCCTCGACTGTAATGCATTAAGGCAGAAATCTCCAAGTAAGAATATATGAGAAGGAGTACAGCGGTTGGCGTCGAGATGCATATGAAGGAAATGTCTGCTCTTATAATCTGACATGTCGAAGTTTGGTAACCCCTTGTAGAGAACTCTCTTGAGTATTTCGAATACTGAGTCATTTTTAAGCTAACAAGAGCAAAACGTCATTGGATGCACATCACTGATTAGGATATACGACCATATGAAAGGCTAAGGGGATGCCGGATGTTATGGATTATGAATCTAAATAGCATGTTTTGATCCGCTTTATCTAGCATTCATCTTAAATTTAAAGCAGGTTGGGGGATTTCCCTTTCTTAATGCTACGGCGATTACAGTAACATAAACAACAATGTATCTAAATACCGACCACCCTCAGCTGTGGCTTATATTGGATCCAGTTCGTCTGAAACACTCTGATGCTGCGTTTGTTATCATCTTCTAAAAAGCTGAATAGACTTGAGAATGACCCGATGTTTTGATGTCTGAAACAATATCAGTCGTGGTAACAGGAGATGGAAGGACGATTATATCCACCTTTCCAAGACACTAAGACCTTATAATATTAAGGTATATTAAAATAAAAAAGAACTGTGTCCCAATACAGGTAAAAATGTGTGACATAAATTCATACAGTCACGAAGCATATACAGCCATAGAGTTAATAATTTCTTTGCGATTTTTATTTTACTGAGGCCTACATATATCTTATAGTGAATAGAGTGCTAAAAGTTTCGTTACAACCAGCAACAAAACATCTAATGTTTGCATAGGTGATGTTAGATATAATGTAAAAAACAACTTATCTCTATTCCTAACACATAAAATAACTCTTAATTAATGCAATAATGAAATATGTAGAGGATATCTACATTTTTTGGAGTAGATATAAGGAAATATTTCACGAGTGAAGCTAAAACGCTGTATTGTCACGAGTGTGTAACCCATGAATAACTGTGCAAGAAGTTTCCCTTGCACGAGTGAAATATTTATTTATGTGCTCAAAAAAAAAAAAAAGAAAAAAAAAAA
>JAECUM010060398.1:0-23266 GCA_016617855.1 Megalonaias nervosa
ATAATTTTTTATTTAATTCACAATATCGTACTTGTCTTTTCAATTTTCATTTTGTCTTCTAGGGAAATAAATTGTTTGTTGACGTTACTAAACATGCTGGTTTTACTTCTTTATGTTACCTAGTTTAAGACCTTAAATTCGTAACATATATATATTATGGAAAGTTTTGTGGAGTCAAAAATTAAATTTATAATAGCCATTTTAAAACAATATCCTAAAAAAGACGCATGAATATATGCCAGACTGAAAATATGTGTTGTTACTTCAAGATCGAACCTGAAAGAAAATTTCATGTAAGCGTAAATACCAGAAAAAGAAATTTACTTTCACATATGACATTTAAACTCCAATCCCACCCACTCTCTCTCTCTCTCTCTCTCTCTCTCTCTCTCTCTCTCTCTCTCTCTCTCTGAGGTAAGAGAGGGAACTCATATAAACCCTGAGTACATACGCAAGTAGGATATTTATATATTTATACACACGAACATGAACTATGAAATACGATACGGTGGTGATTGTATTTTAAAAGAATCATATTTAGGGGTTCGTGTGCATTGATGTTTAGCATCATTTAGATAAAAACCTAGGTAGATCAGTTAGTAGAGCGCAGGACTCATAATCTGAGTGTCCCTGATTCGACACTGGTCCAGCTGAGCCCGGGGCGGTTGCCTCTGTGTGTACTGGAAAAAGGCACTTTTTACCATTTCCTCGGCATGATATAGCTAATAACGTTTTAAAACTGCCGTTAGTTTCCAAACAAAATGAAATGGAGAAAAGGTAATCGAAGAAAAGAAAAACAAAATTATTTGAGAACCAAAACAAATTTATTTGAGCACTATTCCCTACCTGTTGTAGCTTAGTGGTTGGCGTGCTGGTCTGGTGATCAGAAAAGTGCGGGTTCCAATTCTATCACTGAATCATCCCGGGTCGGCTACAGTAGTGTTTCCTTAGGTAAGGTACTTTACTGTGGTTGTAACTATTAAAGGAGTGCCTATCAATTACATAAGGAAATCTTTTGGACACTATGTAAGGCAGGTCCGAACAGCGAGTAACAACATATGAGACAAAAGAAGAGCAGCATTTACATTTAATTTTCATTAGGGATATAATCAGTTATGAAGCTTGCAGTTTTACAAGCTGCTACATATTCATGGTGTTCTTCAGTTTCTGTTTCTGTTGGCATTTTGTCATTTTTTACATCTGCCTTCACAATCTCTCATTTATCTCTTGTTGACCATTGATAATAGTTCTTTTTCCTGTTTCGGATAAGAAAAACTAACAACCCACTGCCAATGACATGATTTATATCTTAAAAGTTATTAATAACATAGTAGGCTTTCTAAAATTAAAAAATGGCTGAAAAGAAATGATGGAACACCTATAATTTCTGACGTAGTTTGTTTCTTCGGATGTAAAATTATAACACTTGCTAATGAGATAGTTTGTGCTCATCATCGTGGTTGTGATATTAAATTTGTGGTATTGATTTCTTTTGTTTTGAATTAGTGTCCTTCCAGTTCTTTAAAATGTTCATGTTATTTTGTCTCCAACTTATTAAATCCGTCTTATTACAACGATCGCAGTGGGTATATTTGTGAACTAATTAACAACATTTTTGGGCATGTTATGTCCTCGTGTATGTTGTGTTATATTTTCCAGTTACATTGTACTTCTAAAATTGTGCTGCTGTCATGTTTCAAATTAATTTCAAAATGATTTCCAGTTGGAAGCGTTTAGTTGAACAGTTTTCAAAAGGATTTACTGCTTTCGTCTTTAGTTTTAAATTATGTTTATTTTATCTTTACTTTTGTTGGAAATAAACGGATGATGAAGTGTAAGGCGAACAAGTAGCTCAAATAAAACTGAAGAAATTTCTAAGATTGATACATGATCAGAAAAGTTAATTTTACACAGGGGGTAAGAGCCACTTTTAGATGAACTCGGAGAATGTTCAAAACAATTTACGCAAGCCAGAGCAGAAAAGTTCAAACATCAAAATGAAGCGAACCAAGGGCAAAATAAATATAAGAGAGATGCACCGTTTGATACAAGTAGCTCAAAGGCCTGTCCAAGGAAAATGATATACGTGATAGGTAATGTGACTGTTGCAATACGAGCAGATGTTAAATTAATCGATTATGTGATCGATATTTCTTCAACTGTTATATCCTATAGCGTACTTTAAAAAGAGTCCTTTAGAAAGCTACCATGCTAACAACATATAAATTTCAGCAAATGTTACAACAGAGAAGCAAAATCACAAAATATTGACAGAGAGACATATCTAAAATGAAATAATTAGCATAATTGTAAAATGCAGCTGATTACAAAGTCAATATTAGAATATCATGCAAGATTAATTACGGTGCATTCATAGTGTTTCGAAATCGTAAAACGATTTATTGTTCCGGGTATAAAGGAACCTACTACATTAATAAGTAAAGTCCCTCTGCTATATAGTTTTGTAACATAATTGAAACCGAGTGGGTTTCTTTTCTTGGATTAAATGAACAACACAAACACAATGTGATGGATGATGGAAATTTATTAAATGAATTACTATATATATATACATATAGTACAAATGCACTGAATCTCTCCCACTCCTATCATACGATTGATCCAATCACTCTACACACATTCACGAAATGAAAAAGAAAAAATGCAAACATATGATTCATATACCTCTAGCATGAAAAAGTGAGGTTCAAATAACCTCATGGACTGCAAAAATGTTTCCACTAATATCACGCAATGTAAGCGAGATTCACATAATCTCACGAATGTAATACATTAAGTTTCAAATAAACAATGAATGCTATGAAAGCGAGATTCACATAATCTCATGTAATGCAATACTAAAAGCGAGATTCACATAATCTCATGTAATGTAACAATGAAAGCAAGATTCACACAATCTCATGTAATGCAAACAATATTGTACTCAATTGAAACCACGATCAATTGAAACAAACATGTCACTGTAAAACTTGAACAGTCATTCAATTCACAAACTGTTACATCACACAGTTTCACTGGATCCTTGGATTGGCCCACATTTATCGACCGCTCCCACCCTTCACGGATCCACCACAAGTACTTATACGTACAGACGGCACCCAGCACCCTTGTATTGGTCACGTCTATATTCGTGGTTCCACCACATGTATAATCTTACGTATACATATACGTACGGACAGCACACTGCACTATGGACAGCTACGCTCAACCCTAAACAGGGATACACATACGTACGGACAACACGCCGCTCTATGGACAGCTACGCCCACCCCTAAACAGCTACCGTCAGCCCTAAACAGCCCTATGGCCGGAGAACATAATGGAGAACGTTCACTCCCTGACAAAATCCAAATGACCTGTGCCACAGTTTGAAATGAATCAACCTTAAATCCATAGGGGAGTGAATAATAGTCATGGTCAAAATATTCATGTATACCATGCCTTTCGTGACTCTCGTCGCATGTAGTTTCAGAATCGCTCACCTGGAGAAACAATGATTCACCCCAGGTAACGTTGTACGCCTGCACAACGAATTAGGGTGAAAAATAGATCTAAGGCAAAACCAAGTTATTTCTTGCCTTATTCTGTGACAAGTTTCATATATCCATGTCTGATGTAAAGAAAATCCTTGGAGATAAAAGTGAAATATCTTGCATGAGTATGCACATATAATTTCAGAATAAGATAGGAGTAATGCAAGAAGTGTCGAGTTCAGCCTAGTTATACATCTAAATGATCAATATCCAAAGGATAAAAAATCTATATCGAACATTAAACGTAATTACACGTAACCTTCAACACCAAATTTATCAATAGGATAACACGAAAACATTGGAAGACTAGAATAAAAAACTACATGCAAATTTGAACTCCATAATGCGACAAAACTGCGAACGTTAGAACAAGTACAATGAAACCTCATCCACATAGAAAAGAAAGTAGTGTGACAGAAGTTGGGAACACCTTGATATGACTCAAGCGAGGATGAAACTTGTCTGGCAACTTCCAACATAACTGTTGATCTAAACCTACCATCACTCAGTATGTTCTGAAGTCCATTATGCGAACCATCTTCTTATTGTCTAAATGTCAAGACTTTTTTTTTCACATATTGTGTTGACTTTGTTTTAAGATTGTGCTTAAAGTTATATTTTATGTTATGTTACTGGGAATAGACCTTGAAGTATATACAATTCTGTAAACTCGTTTAGTTAAAAAAAATTCAATGCAGTCTATAAATGCAAGTAATAGGATCACTTTAGTTTCTTGTTTGACTCGAGGGTTTCGGCAGTTGAAACTGTGGAGAACAATACGTCTTTTGCAAAATAGACTATGTAAATCTAAACATTTGCTCCAGAATGATCAATTCATTACATACCAAGGTCTGCATTAGTAGGTAAAGTACGAATAAACTTAGCAAGATGATATAAATGATGATGAAGTTTGACGTTTCGGGTAAATAACCCCACCCCTAAGTTAAGATTGCCGCGCAATCTACTGTTGTTATTGATACCAATATTGCTTTGATTTGATATTTTTGTATTTATAACGTAATGAACAAATGTTAAATACTTGTTTAAACAATTTATATATGTGCAGAAAAAATCACCATGCTGAAAGTCTTCTAAACTTTTGTCAGTTGTTTTCTAATAGTGAACACTTGATTGTGTTATTTTATTTGTAATAGTTCATTTATTTACAATAGATATATAATCAATTGTCTAAATTTCAGCGTGAATTCCAAGGCAACATATCTTTAAATTAAGACCACAATGAAAGTCATTCGTAAATCAGATTAAGAACTTACTTCTAAATATCACGTAAATTTGTGTAAGAATATTATTGTCTCAATAAAAACAAGCAGTGTCTTGCAATATCAATCTAATTGGTATATTATCATTATCTGTGAGAAGTTAGAAACTGTCAGACGAAGTGTGTATGTGTGTGTGTGTGTGTGTGTGTGTGTGTTATAGCTCTTTATGCGTTCTAAATAAGCTCAGGAGTCAGATACTGGTGATTATAAAATATTACCTGCATTTTTAATTGTTCTGTTTCTTTTGATATGGAATTGTAGGAAACACGTATATGTTGATTATGCATACCCTGAAGCAATTTATCATTGATTATGTATATTTTTAACTTACATTATATTCTTAATCATGATTGTATATTCTACAGCGGAAAAATGGACACAGATGAACGGAGATGTGTATTTTTGGTATATATAATTGCCATCGAAATTACAGGTATGTAAGAATCAATATCTTTCTTTGGAAACCATGATCTTTTCGCAATATCTATAACAAATTATTGATTTTGCAAGATAAACTCGTCTTACAAATAATGCCATTAAAGAATAACCATCATGTGTTGTCTTCAATATTATCGATGTAGGTTCTTCAAGATAATTTCAGCGTGTTGTAATTTTAAATTGTGTCGCTTTCGGAGAATCTTTTAATTGCGATAAAACAATGCGATACCTTGCACTTACAAATTATGAAAGAATAAGCCAATACACGTATATAAAGAATAATATCCTGCCTTGTTAATAGCCTTGCACACTAGTCATTGTTCTTTATCCGCTTAGTAGTGATATTGTCTTTTGAATTTTAGGCTATATTTTGTTACGTGTAGGCTCGTACAATAATAACAAGAGAAAAGAGTGAAGTCAAGAAGCTTTGTATATTTTAACAAAACAATTTATTTCCCTAGAAAACAATGTAAAAATTGGAAAATAGGACTTACGGTTTGTGAATATAATCCAAAATTTACTCCTATGAATGAAAAATACAAGTCCTATCACTAAATAGTTCTATTAGAATCCAGGTTCGAATCTCGACGACGTTCCAATTTGGAAGGCGATGACGTCAGATGTGGTTCTTGTACAAATAGAAACAATTCCTCAATTGAATCACAGTTTATGTTTCAGAATAATTCCAGAATAAATTTCCACAGAATTTCTTTCTCCCAGAATTAATAAAACAGTACACTCGTTTGGGTTTCTAGAGAATAAATTATTAAATTCCAAAAACAAATGAACTTCAAAAACAATCTGGTTTCAGCAATAAAAACATACCCAGCCTTCAAGTTTTCAGAAATACAACTGACTGACTAGCGCTCAAAAAGGGTATTATATCCACCCGAATTATCATCCCGTTCTCGCGAGAGAGATTACGTGGTCTCTTAACACTTGAACAACGCAATAGCAAAAATGCAATTTGTCACGTAGGAAGAACCCCTGTCTACTCTCATTCTGAAATAAATATAAAAATTAAACATTTGTTTATTCAGACTAGACGAAATGACCTTGGCAATAGCCAATCGTTTTCGCGTAGCGCTTACACTACCGCGGACCAAGGAGAACTAAAAATATTGCTCGTGTAACAGGTTTTTCGTCTTAGATAAACAGAATTACTGAAAAAGAATATCGAATCCCGTGAAAATAATCGTTACAATAAAATGTAATGAAATAGAAATAAAATAAAATAGAATTTTAAAACTAACACACAAGCAATTTAATTACATATACGTAACAATTTAAGCACACATTAGGCTATGTATGGTGGCTAGTACATTTGGTGTAGGAAGAACCCGGGAAACACTGAGAAGAAACACCAACCCACGGGAAGCTACTGGCTGGCTTTCTCGCTTACCTAGCAATTGAAGAGATATATTGCTTAACCTTACTGATTTACAAATTTGTAGATATCATTGTGAAATTGATATGAAACAAATCCCTGCCAGTAACTCTCCAAAATAGACGTCTGGAGTGGATTAACTTAGTTTGTTGCCCTACTGATGATACATTTAGAACATGATCCAACTAATATCTATATTTTGGCGTATGGGAAATTTAATTTTGGAGTTGTATGCGCGTTCGGATGCTGAATCAAAGTTGTACATTATATTGTTACAGTTGTCTCATTCTGAGCTAATTTTGATTTTTTATGCTCTAGTGAGCACTGCTGTAGACTAAAGAAAGGTTGTCAAATATACACATAAAATACATAAACTTATTATACGGCTCTGTCATAGTGACACCAGATTTCAGTACGCGTCTGTTAGATCTGCCTCAGAATTGTTTATTATGTACACGAATTATGATGTGCCACAATATATTCGACGCAATACTGGCTGCTTTGTTTTACTTTCTGGTGTAGAAAATAAGGAAATAAATTAGAGTGCGCTCAATAACTATCGTGTCATAGATTCTGCAAAATTTAATTTTATTTGCAAGACTGAATCTGTCAACAAAAGAAGCATACGTAACAGAAAACGTACGTGGCAGAGAACTTGTGAAAGTCGCTGATTTTATATAAACATATGGTATAATGACATTTGTCCTAGTAGAGGAGCCAAAAGATAAACTGATGTTATGTGCAAATACGTAAGCAGCAACAGCATACAAGTGGTCGTGTTCTCGTAGAAAAGTGTGGAGAACAAGTATTTCAGTGAGACGTAGAAGAAACTCTATTCCAGCCAAAAACAAAAGAGTTTGATCAAACTGTAACTACGCATTATATTATGCAGGAGACACTTATTAGAGCAAGCTAGGGAACAGCAAATTAAGCTATTAAAGATTGCTCCTACACCCACTGAAATATAAGAATCATTTGACGGAGAAAAGAGAACTTATAAAGAATTGTTACGTGATGCCGCAGCATTATTTGAGGAACACCATCAACTCCTAGGAAGAGGAGCATATCCAAATGCAGGGAAGAAAATTGGAACCAGGAGAAACATTTGATATTGCTCCAATTTTAAGTGTCAAGGATGAACAAGCTGTAGAATACAATGATGTTATCGAGGAAGCTTATATCGTGTACCAGAAATATGACAACAAATAATTTGTATGTCCTGAAGAATATCAAAATGTATTGTCTTTAAAAATAATATGGCCATGATAAATACAAAATTTAGAAAGAAAGCTGGATAAACAGTTACTGTACGAAGAAATATTGTTACTCAAGGCGAGAAACTCTAGATTAATTTACACAAGATCACTAACATATTTAATCATAAGACAGGCAGAGGAATAAAATACTACAAACGTTCACCTGGACTTGTCGCAGGACTGAAGTTGATAGCAGCCAGTACAAAAGCAGGAACGTTGACTTGGAAGTCATAACTAGATCACTGTAATATTAGATCATCTACTTCAGCAAAGTTTACTTAGTACTTCCGAGTACAAAACTTTGTATTGTGATTTAATATAGCCATATAAAATCTTCTCTTTGGTTCTGAACTGGTAAAGGGAAGAAGCAGTAATGTTACTGTCCAATATAATACGTCCATAAAGTATTTCAGAACACATGCATGCAGCGTCGTCGACATAGCTGATGAAATAAAAAGGACAATGATGGAGCTAGGTCAATTTGGCGATAACATACTTATCAATCTAAATTATTACAAACATAAGAAGCGCATGCCACTTAAGGGGTACACAGAGATGACCTTATCCTAAATAACAGCCTGGGAAGGTCAGGTCACAACTCTGAAACAGGACAGCCTACACGATGGTAATTTTCCTGTTAACATAAGTGACCTAACAGCTTTCTGATAAATTGTTTTGCAGCCGATAGACCAAATGTCGTTCGAGGTGGCCATAGTCATGTTAGTTATAATTTCAGTCCTAATGCGCCACCTGGATCGCTAATGGCAATTAATCCATCGTAGCTAATTTATTACCCAATAAATAATGTCAAAAGCATACCAGAAGCCACAATGTCGATTGCAGAACAATCCAGGAATAAGGACAGTTTAAATAACGAGCGCGTAACATTTTAGTCGCATTTGAAAGCGCAAACCAAAGCTATGTAATCGGACAAGATAATAAATTCAATACTTATAAAATACATAATGGTTAATGGAGAATATTTGAAGATAGATTTGGTAGGGTAGCTGTCATGTTTCATGGCAAAACAAAGAACATTGTTGCTATTGCTTCTAGCTGTGCACAGATCACCACTTCAGTAGTGGGAAGGGCAGCAGAAAAATAAATTGGAAAGAAACGTTCGGGTACACTACCGCAAGTCAAGTAACCTATCGTATAAATCGCGCCTACAAGAGAAGATAAGCGTGTGATGACTAGCGGGGCCAAAATATTTATCTAAGTGCGGCCAAGAAATAATAGTATTATTTGTTGCCTGCACCGGACGAAATATCTCCTTACGTTTGCCAACTTCGCTATGCAAATTATTCGTCTCTTTTGTGACAGTCCCTACGTTTCGTTCTGCTGGCTCACTTGTTCCTGTTCATATCATCCAAATAACATCTTTTGGTATGAAATCATGGAAACCTTCAAATTAAATCTTTGTGCGTCCAGTATTTCTGGCATCCGCCTTTGCTACAGACTGCATTAAGCTTGTAACCATTATTATTTGGATTCAACTTAAGAATTTTGTAATGCAAAATATTCCTGACATCTCCGTTCTCGTTTTCTTCATATAGGTTGTAGACTGTGAGCTTCTTCCAGACCGTGATATATATGTCTTTTTCTAATTGCAAAAGCACAGAAGAATTGTGTAAAATAAATGTAGGGGCGATCATCATCTGACATCGTCGTCATCTTTTGTATGTAAGTAAAATAAATATTGAAGCCAAGAGCATCTGCCATCGTCGTCCTCATCTTTATTTAAATAAATATATAATCCAGCGGGTTCTGTCATCGTCGTTATTTTTATGTTAAATAAGTAAACACGTCAGCATTATTTGCCATTGTTGCCACATTTTTGTAAAATCATTATATATAATTCCTATCTGCCATCAACTCTATCTGGTAGCAGGAATGAAGGAGGCGTGAGCTTCATCCCATACGGTTTTACATGGACTCCTTCTAGATTTTACCAATAACAAAAATATGCAAACCAAATTCGTTTCCCGAGCTGAGCTGAAAGCAACGCTCACGACTCGTCATGAAGATTATCATGTCTTCTTTTCTTTGGTTGTATTTGGAAATGCAAGGTGAGACCTTGAAAAATGTACGTTTGAACCCATGGACCCTTTACCCCTACTACTTCAATTTTCCATCACTTGTTATCTTGGAGGGTTTTTCTTTTCTGCAGCTGACCTCTTCTCCTGTATTTAACTCTGTTCCAGCTTCGTAATTATAATGCCTTTTGCAAGCATGTTTTGCATTATCTGTTCTTGGTCCTCCAAAGCCTTAATGAACAATGTTATATTCTTTTGGGTCATTATCAACAAAATATCGATTAAATCCGCTAATATATCTCCAATCATGATGAGGAGCAGAATTACAGTTCTTCGTAAAAACACTTTTCATTGTTGAGTTTAAAGCTTTTCCATCGGGTAACAATATTGAGCATTCAACCAATATCTTTCTTATCTTGAGACAGATTTGAAATGTATATATCGATATTACTAACTCGTATATTGTCTTGCTTGTAACAGTTAAATACCAAGAGGATAATCTAAATCCCGCAGTAGGTATTATATTTTCATTATGCAATGTGCTCTGTATTCGAATCGTTACTAATCATTATCCAGTGCAGTGATTATATAGCTTCCATGACTTAATTGTCTTCTGTGTTGTGCAATTTTCTCTTTAAATATTTGCTTAATTTATTTATTAATTGAGACATTAAAATTAGTTGTATGACAAACTAATACACATTCCTGTGAGGTTTGTGGTTTTAAATTTATATTTGTTTAAATGTAAAATCCATTATTTATGTATTATACCATTTAATAGGTTAATTAAATAATGCTCTTTATTCTTAGGACTTTGCGCACACATCTTATGTTACTTTGCTTTTACTATTGCCTTCTCGATGGGGCTTTGTCACACGCTTTATTTTTTATACTTGATTATTTTTGGAGGTTAAGTTGTGACATTTTAAAAAACTGTTCACTGAATGGAAAGGTGATGCGCATTGACTGGGTAATAAGTTAGAGTGATCCAGATACTTGGACAATGCAGTTTAGGGATCAAGGTTTGGGGGTTGTTTGTTTGGGCATTATTTGCTTGAACTTGTTTGTGGAATTATTGTAATAAATTGATAATTTGTGGCAACTGCGCTTGATAACTGCGCTTGATTAAAGACTCAGCGACTTATAGATTAAGTGAATATAATAAAAAATATGATGCTTCAAACTCGCTGGCATAGGCATTTGTCGATATGCTGGTTTCTCTGCTACGCACAAAGATTTACAGGCTGATCTTCATGCCGGGGACTCCGAACAAAGAACGTGAAATAAAATTCATTTTTAGTTAATCTAACAAACGATTTATATTTCAGTTTCCTTATTATCTTGAATGCACTGATTCATTAAGCAAAGTAATGTAAGCAAAATTTTTAAAAATATGAATATTAGAAAGTTTCATCAAAATACAGCTTAAAATATCCTGCACAAAATACTTTTTTTTCTTCTGAATGACAGGATCCTTCCAGTTATGCCTAATTGTAATTTAGCAAATGCCAAATACGTATACCATTTTAGTGTTAAAGTTCAGACTGATGATCTAAGAGAAGTAAACTATTCATTCCAATTAATATATCTGGACAGAGAGTTGTAAATTAGGTTAGAAATTAGGCCATTTAAAAACACTAGAATTTTATATGCGATTAATGTTAGATCCTATGTGAAAACATTGTCTTACATTCATAAATTTCATAACATGTCATCAATTTCGTATGGAGGTAAAAGATGTGACAATTGATATAAATTGTACAAGCTACTTGGGAGATACAAAGCTTTATGATTTCATTGTTTTCATAATGATTTGCATTTTCACTTGTGTGTGCCCTAAATTGCTCTAAGAATGATCCACTGCTTTGTAATTTCATATAAATTAACTGACACCACAAAAACATTTGCCTAGATGCACATAGTTTTCAAGGATACACACACTACCCCATTCCAATAAGGATTTGACCACTAATTAATTTTAGAAAGAATTTAATGGTAATATATTTAAAAATAGTAGTACCTTCTTTATTATAATATTAAGTACCTTATGCATTAGACCGGCATATGCAACTACACTTGCTTCCATAAATTAGAATTATAGAAATTGGTTTTTGAGTCTTGCAAACTATGTGTTCGGCGGCACTTTTTTTATAGCAAAACTTACTTCGGGAACCACCTTGAAATAAAATAAAAGTTGCTTCATGGGCATTGTGTGCCTCCACTTGCTCTCTACCCTCCTCCCAATTATATCACAATTTAATTACCATTACTGAAGCATTCAATTTCAAAACGTTCACTCTTTAGCTGCCATTTTCTTTTTCATTTGCATGAACAGTCATATTTTGTTTGCCGTTAAAATATCATTCCTCGTGATTCCGATAAAACAAAAACAAAAAAAAAAACACTGATGCTCAATCGAACATAATGCAGCGATTTTTTTAATAAAGTAATTTGTAGGACAATGCCATCTGATTAAGATACTGTTCCGTTGATTCAAAATATTGAATGATATAAAACAAAGAAAATGTTTAACACACTAAATTAATTTATATATTTGTGAGTTAAACTTGTGTGCCCACTGAAGCCCTAATGATCTCTCACGTTGAAGTGTTATCACATACATTATCGGTGCAATAATCCGAATTATTTTGCATTTTCTACAGGGTGTTTTATAACAGTTTCTCTTCCGTGATTTATAGCTACCTTATTCCAATAGTATCCCAATGAGTCTGATTATCTGTTTGAGCAAATTATATTTTAAACTTTTTCCGGAGATAACATACATTTTGCAGGGAAATAATATGACGCAATGGTCTAAGGAAAAATACATTTCATACGATATGTTGCTTAAATACCTATGGATGTGTTTTCATTGAACTGGACAAACTGGGGATAAGGGTCAATCTGCTGATTCGCCACACACCCAGTCAAAAGTAAACCTGTAAAACACCAAATTGTGGAAAACGATTTTTTTTTACTGCAACATCTAGAACAAAATACAGTGTTATGAAACGTAAAAAAAATGGGATTAGTAAATGTAAATAAAAATCATCTTCTCTTTGTAATGAAAGTTTTAAGAGTCGCAAATCGTATCCTTCTTGAAGTATAGCTAGTAGTAGCAGTGGCTGCATGATGAAAAAGAAGAGGAAGAGTACACAAAGTGGAGAGGGATAAGCTACCGGCTTCTAGTACCGCTAACAAAATTATCCTGACTCCAATAATTCAGACATCTCGACTACCGAAATGGTCTCCAAGAATAACTAAATATGAGATCTTCATGTTATTGGCAACATCAATTATCTTGGGGAACAAATATTTCGAAAACAATTTTCAAGAACATAACTTTGTCCAACTAGTTATTGTTGTACCGATTACTACTTGAAACCAGCCTGCCAAGAAATTATCTGCCTAGAAAATATGCAGGTTTTGCTAAGCGTAGAAAGCAGAAGGAATCTGCGTAACTAAATCTAACTCAACAACAGATTGTTATCATTCTATATCTATCAGGATCCACTTTGTTGTTTCTTATCCCAAGGCATTCAATTCTTGTGCATTATAAAGATTCTATTGTACACGAAGTGACAAAGATTGTAATAAAAAGTACTCTTGACATTGATTTATAAAAGCCGAAACGTTATCAATAACTGGCAATAGTTAAGGCAATATATTGGATTTATCATAACAGGCATTTCCATTCTTTGCAAAGTGTGTATAGATTGTACTAATTACTTAACACAAGCTATAAAAATAGCGTGTTTTTAGACATAGAGAAAGTAGCCTTGTTGTCGCCGATTCCATTTTCATATCATATGAAACACAATTACTCAAAATTACATACCTGAGATTCCGACGACAATTGTGTATGCCGAAAATGCTATTCGGAGTTGGGCGTCCATTTTTTCTTTGTAAAATATACGAAACTTGCTTAAGAATGTGTATGTGTGTGTTATTTGAATTTTTATGTAGGTTCAAAAAATTTTCAGTCATATCGCTACGATGTCTGCAGTGTGGCAGTTTATAGTGATGTCTAAAACTGGGGCACCGTGCCTCAGACATGTAGCATGTAGCCTCACCCAGACACATCATCTTGACACCAAGCCGACAAGTCCTACCGTCTTAATCCTAGGTGCTTAAGAATGTAAAGAAGGATATAAAATAAAGCAATAAAACAAGGGCAAATATCTCGTTCACACGATCAAAACATTGTTGAAAACATTCACGAAGACCTTAACTGATCATACCAGTGCCTTTACAGGCGAAACAAAATAGCATGTTTCCCTTCCCACTAATGTAAGCTCGACAAAATCAGTCACGCACGCAAACATAATCAATTATGAATAATTACAAAATAAGGGCAATTAACATAGATGTATTTACTATAATTTCTTTTTGAAGAAAAAAAAATATGGGGCAAAGATTGTTAGAACATACAGATCAATATTTGGTAAATTTCAGATGGACACAGTTTATGAAGACCCGATTGCTTTCTTTGCTGATGAACAAAAATATTCATGAACTGATGACATATAATAAACTAAAAGCTTGGTCGACAATGTCATTAAAATAATGGTTCACAGAAGAAGAAAATAAAAACAGGTATGTAACATTAAGAACCTTTTCAATCCTAATTATAATCCTTTAAAAATAAAAGTAATTATGAATTACAAGATAAAACATAAAAGATAAACATGATAAAGTTCTGTCAAAGGCATGTGTAATAACAGATAAATGTAACACATGTAAAATCTTTCCAACATCTCGCCAGAGTATGTAATAACCAACTGTATTACCTAGAAATGTCCAAGGGTTTTCTGGGGTCGTGTGAGAGAGAAGAAGAGAAGCTTTACGTAAATGTAAATTCCGCACTCTGTTATTCATAATTATGCGAACTTTTCTCGCACGTTCGATCTTCAAATAAAACAAATGCTCAGTTTGGCATGCAAACACTTTTGATGTTATGAAAATGTTGTATGAACTCGAGAATGATTTAGCTTGTATCTACTTTCCGAATCATTCTCAAGATTTTGGGGTATGTTATAAGCATAAGACTTATTTATTGTTATTGTAAAGGCCACCTTACCAACATATTAATGTAATTTTTATACAATTACCATAATGTACATATTGAGCAAATAATATATATTATCATCTTGATAGTCGTGTAAAATCGCCCACCCCCACTCCAGTGCTTTGCGGCATGGAGTTTACACAAAACAACGGCGAATAGAGAGAAGGGTAGATTGGTATGTAAGTAGGTAGTTTGATCGATAACGCAAACGACTGACTGTATATATTTTCTAATTTATGAGAAAATTGTTCAGATTTGAAATATTAGTATTCTTTGAGAAAAGCATATAATCTTCAGAAGTATGTTCGTAATAAGGCTGCTACGGGCTAAACTTCATCATGGTGTTAATTTCATAATGAAGACGTCTGCTTCTTACAAAACAATGGACGCGTCTATTTGATATTACCCTGACATAGTGAGCAATGACAAAAATGTTACACAAACTGAAAGCTTTAAAAAAAACAATTTTAAAAAATGGCAAAATAAATTGCTAGGATATTCCATAATAAAACACAAAATTTTGGATACTATCAGCACAACATTCAAATCTATCGATATTTTAATTGTTGAAACAAGCGAACATGGCTGATCGAGTAATAAATACATATGTAATTAAATCAAAACAATCTTGGAATCAGTAGCAACGCTGGAATGCTAGGCTATCTTGACTGAGGGGCGTGGAGAACGACTCTGACACGGAAGGCATTCAAACCTTTCCATAAGTGTAATCTTCTGGTGTAGCTAATATGGATTAAATGGTAGCAATGCTGTAATGTGTAAAGTCTGACTAGTACCCACAATTAATTAGAAAATATGTGAGACCAGAATGTAAAAGAAGAGTGTAAAATAGAAACCAAACCCTTATACACCAAACTAAATCCCTTGCTACCCCTATCACCCTACAACTTATCTACTATCATCCTATAAACAGAACTACCATCTCCAATGCCTGCGATTAATCCTATAACCACATAAGTAGAGCGTAAGGACAGTAAGGACAAATAGGAATATGCAGATACTATACACATAAACATACGGCTAATAACGACAGACTATTAGACAACAAAGAAGGGTTTTACTTGTAATTTTGAAACACGTACAAACATGCAGTTGACAATTCATAATATTCTTTTCGTTTTTAAAGTCTTAGAATAATTTCTTCACCAAACAGATACCCATAGTCGCTTGATAAGCATTTGCAGAATGTGTGTTGAAATGTAAATGATGTATGAGGCAAAATTGTTTCTCCACTTTGTTGGTAATTTAAATTTACAGAGAAAGCACACAGAAATATATAACATTATCAATGATTGGGATATTACAAGATTTTTTCTCACAAAAATATGGTTAAAATCATTACACAATAAGTCAAAGTCATCAACATCATCATCAGTCCCGTAGTCTGGTAGACCGTTGGGGCACCACACAAGACCGAACAATCAGCTTCCTCCATTCCTCTCGATTTTCCATCTTTCTCATTGAGTCGGCTCAATGTCAAGCCTGTCCACTCTCGAATGTTGTCTTCCCACCTCTTTCTCTACCTGCCTCTCTTTCTTCTTCCTTGTACAGTGCCTTGCAGGATTGTCTTGGCAAGTCCTGATGATTGTGAGACATGCCCATACCACTGCAGTTTACGTTTTTTCACTGTGCTCAGGAGGTCTTCGTGAGGCCCAATAACTTGTCTGATCCTCTGCCGTATTTCTTCATTGGTCACACAATCTTTGTTTGAGACGCCGAGAATCTTTCGGAAGCATCTCATCTCTGTGGCTTTTATCCTTTCCTTTAAGCCAGCTGTTATGGTCCATGATTCACAGGCGTAGAGAAATATGGAGATAACCAGTGAGTGCATCAGTCTGACCTTTGAACTGAATGCGATGTTCTTGTCGTTCCAGATGGGCTTCACTTTTGTCAGCGCTGCTGTTGTCTGTGCAATCCTGGAGAGTACTTCAGGCTTTGATTCTTCATGTGTTACAATTCCCCCCCCCCCAAATACTTGAAGCTGTGGACTGTTTCTAGCTTCGTACCTTGGGCCCTGATGTCAGTACTGATGCCCTTGGTGTTGTTGGTCATCAGTTTGGTCTTCTCTGCACTGATTTCCATGCCGTAGGCTGCAGAGGTTTTGTCGAGGATCTCTACTAAGCTAGCTATTTCTTGTTCATTTCCTGCTAGTCCACCAATGTCGTCGGCAAAACGTACGTTGGTGACTGTTCTGCCTCTTCATGCTTTTCAAGCGCATCAGCCATGATTCTCTCCAGAAAGATGTTGAATAGTGTGGGAGAGAGCAGACAGCCTTGTCTGACTCCGACTGTCCTTCTGAATCAGTCCCCTATGCTGCCGTTGAAGTATACTGCACTGGTGGCCTTGTCATACAGGTGCTCTATTACTGTGATGAGGTTGGCATTGATGTTGTACAGTCTCATGGTCGCCCACAAGGCTGCATGCCATACCCTGTCAAATGCCTTCTTGAAATCCACGAAGACGTGGTACAGATCTTGCTGGTGTTGGAGGTACTTCTCATACAATATCCTGAGGTTGAAGATCTGCTCTGTTGTGCTGCGCCATGCTCGGAAACCTGGCTGCTCCTCGGCAATGATCTTTTCAGCCTGTGGCTTTAGTCTGTTTAGCAGTATCCTCAACATGACTTTGCTTGGATGGCTTATAAGACTGATTGTACGGTGGTTTTGACACTGTTGTAAATTGCCTTTCTTGGGGAGGGTGATGATCAGTGATTGTGTCCACGGTGATGGCCATTCTCCTGTTAGCTAGATCTTGTTGCATATGTTTGTGAGGGCGCTAATCAATGCTTCTCCCCCTGCTTGGACCAGTTCTGCTGGGATGTTGTCCACTCCTGCCGACTTCCTCTTTTTCAATGACCTCACTGCTGCTTCTACTTCGTCCCCTAGGATAGGGTGGTTGTCGTTGTTAGTTGCTGGAGGGACGTTCAGTACCTCTGGATCTATTATGGGATAGTGGTTGTAAAGTTCTGCGCAGTACTCTGTCCATCTTTTCAGAATGTCTTTTTCTTCTGTGAGGCAGTTTCCGGCTTTGTCCTGTAAGGAGGTAACTCGCCGTTGTTTTGTGCTGTTAGATCTTTGACCAGCTTGTACGCTTTCTTGCTGTTGTTCCTTTTCAAGTTTCCCTCAGTGACTTTGGACTGTTCTTCTATCCAGTTCTCTTTTGCTTTTTTCATGCTTTTCTTGACTTCCCGGTTGACTGCCTTATACTGCTCTGCCCCTTCTGTATCATTCTTCTTCTTCTTCAGCTCCCTCCTGTTGTCACACAGGTTCAGGACCTCAGCTGTGACCCAGGGCTTCTTGACTGGGCGATGTCTACCAAGGATCTTGCTGGCTGTTTCGGTCGTTGCTGTATTAAAGGTGGTGATCAACGTGTCCATGTCTGTATCGTCAGCGTCGAGGATGGTGAACGGTGCAAATTTCCCACCAATCTTTGCTTGGAAGGCTTCTGCTACTTCTGGATCCTTCAGTTTCTCGAGATCGAACTTTATTCTTGTTTGGTTATCTTTCTTGACCTTCTTTAGATGTCGCCTGAAGGTCATCATCACCAGATCATGGTCACTTCCAATGTCCGTTCCGGTAAAGCTTCGAGTCTTGGCGATGTTTACACTTGACTGTATGCGCCTCTTTACCATGATGTAGTCGATCTGACTGTGATGGTATCCGCTTGAACTGTGCCATGTCCATCTTCTGGATACTTTGTGTTGGCCGAAGGTGTTTGCCAGCATAAGGTCGTTGTAACTAGCGAATTCCAGGAGCCTCAGGTCTCTCTCGTTGGTCTGTGCATTGCAGCAATGCCCACATGTTCCTTTCCAGTTCATGCAAGCGTGCTCGCCTATCTTGGCATTCCAATCGCCTTGCACAACCAGAATGTCTTTATTCGGTGTTTTATCCACAACTTCTTGTAGCTGGTCATAGAAGTCTTCAACATCTGCGTCATCATAGTCTGATGTTGGGGTGTATGCCTGTATGATGGTGATGTTGAATGCAGTTGCCCAGAGGCGGATGGTGATGAGCCGGCTGGAGACTGGCCGACAGCCCATGACAGTACTCACGCTGACCTTGTGGACAAGGAACCCAACTCCCTGCTCATGTTTGTCCTCTCTACCACTGAAGTACAGTTTGTGGCCTTCCAAAGTAGTTGTTTCTCCAATATTCTTCCATCTTACCTCACAGAGTCCTAGGATGTTCTAGCGGTATCTGTTCATTTCATATGTAAGCTCCTCTAGCCTTCATGCTGCTTTCAGTGTTCTTACATTCCAGGTGCCAATGGAGATGTTGTCCCTGACACGAATCTTGCTGCTCTGAGCACCAGTCGCATACTTTTCACCTCCGCCCTGGGACATGACGGAAGTCGCGGCCCTTGTTGACCCGGGCGACGACCGAGCCGGTATGGGATGGGTAGTGATTGTCATTTTTCATGTGATGTATCTAGGGCAGCTGATGCCTGGCGGAGCCCAACCCTCTCCAGGCCTGACCTCAGCCGATTTCCTCCAGCTAGGTGGCTCGCCTTGGTCACGAACATGTGGCCGTTGCGCTGTTGGCAGACCTTCCGCTTGGCCGTTGACTTCGTCTCAGAAGTTCTTCCGCCTAGTGATGCCATGTTAACATCACACTATTTATCCATAGCTGGAAGACTTGTTGGGGGCGGGAGCGTCTACCTTCCCGTGCTAGTCTGGAGGACTTGCCCACTGCCCATAAAGTCAAAGTACGCGGACGTAAAACCCACAGGCTATTGCATCAAGTCATTCCCCCCCCCACTCTCGTGGAAGTGAAATGGCAGTCTTTTGAACGAACACCATACTCCACCATCTCAAATACACTTCAACCTTTAATTTTGATCACACGTTGTTTTAATTGGTCCAAGTCACCCTGACAATACAACAAAGATCAGTCAATTTAGTCTACCCCTACCACCCTCCTCCTAGTAGGAAAAAAACAGGCAGACTTTATTTCTTTTGGGGACAGTTCTCAAACCTCCTGGAATGTGAATATTCAGTCAGTGGCAGCTTGATTATTCTTGAAAGCTTCAACTTTCATACTGCCTGTCTTGGAAATCCATCACATAAAAGTTCCTGAATCGGATTTATGTCTTCAAACTCAAACAGTCAGTTAGCCACCCCACTTGAAACATTATCAGATATTAGACTGGATTCTTCAAAGACCTACGTTGTGTCACACGAACTTACTTCAGATCACCTATGCGTCTTGTACTATCTAGACATGTCAGTCCCATTTGTCCACCTTTGTTTGCTTCAAAGAGACACCTCTAGATGTTAAATAGAACCAAACTAATGCAATATATCCAAGCCAGCCGCACAGCTCAATAACTGGATTTGTGCATGCGTTCATTGCTCGATAAAATGTTCCAGCAACCTAGTCGTCTCTGAATATCCCAGCTGGACAGAGCTATCTGGTATTTATAACAAGTTAATGTCAAGCAGCCACTTTCAACGACCTTCTCTCCGTTCGACCTCCAAGAGCTTTTCGCAAACTCTTCTGTGATGAATGGCAAACCATTATACATCAACGTGGCAGCACAACTGCAATAGATCTGTGATACAGAATTTTAAAATCTCCCTTTATCAGGATTTGAGCTGTCTGCACGTATTTCTTGCTTACAATCCTGATGAAGAGTTACCCAAAGCCATGTAAACTTCTTCCTATTCTAACATCTCTGCTATTTAAGTGCTTATGTTCCATATTGACTACAATTGATCTCTCATCTGGAGTATTCCCAATATTTTTTTTCAGAACTGCTATTGTAAAGCCTCAGTTAAGAAGAAACAACGCTTGATGCTAATGATTTAAAAGAAAATACCATCCTGTTTATAACCTCCCAATGTTAAATATCTTAGAAACTTTTGTCCTTTCCCAACGTATATCTCATCGTAATTTAATTAGCTTTTTAGTAATGTTAAGTCTGCATATAAACTTAATAATAATGCCAAAATTGCCCTTCTGAAAGTAGTTAATGACCTTGTCTCTGTTTTGGATGGAGGGTATATTTCAGTTTTCTCGCTACTCGATATATCTGCCGACTTTAACACAGCATTCCATGATATGTTACTTGACCATCTCCAGTATCTACTTAGTATACGTGATAAAGACTTACTATGGTCACACCTACCAGACAGAACAAAGTTTGTCCTTAAATGAAAAACATTCCAATCCAGTTCTACTTTGTTTTGGCGTTCTACAGGAATCCATTCTTCCTTGGTTCTCTTCATTCTCTACCCTCAACCCCTTTCAAGTGTCATAAATCGTCATCCGTTTTCTCACCAATTGTATGTTGATGACACTCCAATAAAAAAATCTAGTCAACCAACGAAAGTTGATGCTACCATCCGACGTGAAGAGGAGTACATTTTCGATATGACGTCTTGAATGACATAGAAACACGCTGCAGATGAATCATGATAATTATTATATTCACATTTTTTTCTCCGTTAACTTTACGTTGTTAGATTTGTGCAGTATTTTACGATATTGCACTCACATTTACTTCATATTGCACTCACGTGTGCTCAATAGTGTATAAGGAACTACTTTGTTAACAAATCATGTACACTCACGTAGTAGACGCTTTACGTTTTGGTTGATTAAATTTGTTTCTGAGTGAACTAAAGTAGTAGATGTTTCGTAGACTGCCACATACCAGCTGCTTTGCCACATTCCGCGTTAACCTTTTTGGTACAATGTTTCGGATTTAGGTAAGAGATAGACGCCAGACAGGTCTGGGTCCCTACAAATAACATGCAAGTGACACGGCATAAACGTGTCTTCTTTAGCTGGTAATAAGAATGGCAAAAAATATACTTCCAGTTTTACATCCTGAATTTCGTCAAAATGTACTTTCTTTGTTCTGCAAATCCGCATTATATGAGCCATAGGTTCTAAAGCTTGATTACACATTTCGAGATTGTACTGTAATTTCAACTACATTCCAAGTACAATAACATCCTCCTTACTGCACTCAAAATGAAATAAACATTATATTCCATGGCGTTTTTTGTTTGTTTTTTTTTTTTTTGACAATTACAATTGAAAGACTTCATATTTTTCCCACATTATGATTCCAAACATTCAACGAGAGAACAGAAACACTTGCAGACGTCAACACGCTGCTCCCTCGCAGCTGAAATCAGATGTACTTTCTATAGAATTGACACAGATAAATCCAGTCATTATCACGCAATTTAGTAGAATCGACAAAAATACCAAAATCGATCCATTCCAGACTAAATGGAAAAGATGTTGCAATGGACATTCAATCAAAACATGACTCAAAATTTCAATTTTAAGTAGACCAAACGCCATTTTCTTTTGAATGGGATGTCTACCACGTTACTTTGTTTCTTGCAGTGTATTTTTGTTTATGTAATTAAGCTTAAGGTAGAATAAGAAAATGAACATATAATAAAAAGTTTACTGCATTTGAACGGGAAAATATGAACTCGTTTTGTCGCTTGAATATACTGCACTCCCAAGGTCATGCAATATATCCATCCGAAAATCTCGTTCATCTTTTTCATACAAATGCAGTAACCTTTCTAACCACTTCACGAAGACATTACATTTCCATCCTTTACGTCAAACAATAAGTATCACCAACACCAACATTAAGTTCGTAAATCAATACAAAACCAGGTATCACTCTCAAACGTTCTCTATCGTTGCACAAACATTTCATGAACACCCGCAAAGCTACAAATCTGGTACCAGGACGCGTCAGAAATATTTGCCACCTTTTTCTCTTGATCCGTTGATGCCACTGCCACGACAACACTTACGTGTTTCTTCAGTAATTTCTAGACTTGGATCTCGTAATACTAATACTCCTCTATCTGGTTCCTTTCAATACTTACTACTGAAATATCACTGTTAGAGTATGAAGAACCAAGCACTCATCCCTCAGCTCGATATCCTCTACTGGCTACATGTTTGCTTCCGTATTAAACACAAACTCTCATCTGTCTGCTACATTCTGTTGACTGCTAACAGTCCGAAACACCTGTATGACCTCACCAATATGCACATCCCTTCTAGATACTAACCCTTTGCTTCTGATACTACGATTCTCATTATTCCGACTGTGAAAACCATGTCTCCCCATGGCTAGTTGAAGAAAC
Source organism: Megalonaias nervosa (assembly GCA_016617855.1). Lineage (NCBI taxonomy): Eukaryota > Metazoa > Mollusca > Bivalvia > Unionida > Unionidae > Megalonaias > Megalonaias nervosa. The sequence continues at coordinate 23,166 of JAECUM010060398.1, forward strand.
TCGGATAATTCGTTTGCCAGATAGACATACCTAGTTCTTTAGGATGTCGTGCAACACACACACACACAGACACACACCTACCCCCCCATATATATATATAT
>JAECUM010060400.1:0-16125 GCA_016617855.1 Megalonaias nervosa
TCCACACAAAGGAACGCGAACGCATAAAACACACACTATACTATTCACACAGAAGGGGAGGAAGAATAAAAACACCAATCTCTACTATCCACACAGAAGGGCAAGTAAAAACCTCATATCTACTATCCACTCAGAAGCTAATGAAATAACCCATTATATACTATCCACATATGTGCGCACAGCAACACATACAAATATACACACCAACAAACGTACGAACACGCATGCAAACACAGAAATGCACACAATAATATGTTTTTATTCACTCTCTATTATCGCAACAGTCAAGTGGTGAACTTTGGGTTCTTGAATGAAGCCTTTCACTATGGACAGGATGGAAATTTTAAAGTGACCACAAACCAGACAAGATTGTACGTTTACCCACACACCAAATCGTCAGCCGGCCTTTGGAAAAAAGTCTATCAAATCGTGTACCAGAAGCAAGTACGGCTTCCCAACCACTTCACTTTACCGTACGGCCACTCTGGTATAAAAAAATTGGTTCCAAGACGATAGTCACCAACAAGAAGGATGACTTCGACACAGCAAGAACCGACTGAGAAACGCACAGAGAACTTCAAATTCAAACCATACCATTTTTCTGTTTTCTTGCCTGACTATTGCAGTTGTGCCAGTCGATTGGAAACGTTTCAAAAATGGCCCACGAATAGGGAAGGATTACCTACTGCGAATGTTTTAGCTAGAACAGGATTTGTCTACTTGGGAACTGAGACTGGATTGGGATACGAAGTACAGTGTTTCAGTTGTGGTCTGAAGTTCCGTATGGATCGATGTATCTACAAAGATCCAGCTAGTCTGGAACATACTCAATGGTCTCCGCATTGTCCTTACCTTTCTATGGTCTTTCCGCCCATCACACTACGGTTCAGGTATGACGGTACCTTAGAGAAGGTAGTACCGATGTCCAAGAAGAAAAAATGGAAGACTTCCAAAATTAGTCATAAAAAGGGAACGATGTACAAGCTCGAGACTTCATTACGACTAGTATAAAAAGGGACAACGTCCAAAACCGATAGTTCATTGTAACTACCAATACCAAGCGAGAAGAATGAATCCTTTCAAACTACAAGTATCGAGCGTAAGACTCAAGTCGAACGAGAAACTCGAGTACGATGCTGTGCCTTGCGATGGTAGGGATGCCGTACGCTATGACGTCAGCGATTCAGTATCACATCATGGAAATTTTGCTGCGACTGTACCTACCATGGAAAGTGATGCTGTGCGTGTCAAACCTGATGGATGCGAAAGCGATGCCACTCGTTATCCTACACCTTTTCACTTTACCGGTTTTCATGGTGGATGTCATCATTATGAAACCATGCGGCTACGACCCTACGGATGTCATGTAAAACTGAGCAAACTCCTACATATTTCACCATACCCTCATCGAAATGAACCTGTGAAAGACGAATATTCGTTCCCTGTGCGTTTGCCTGAATACTGCGTCTATGAAAGTCGGATCCAAACCTTCCGAGGAAAATGGCCAAAATATCTGGGAGGACCTACCCCGAAGAATTAATTTGAGCTGGATTTATCTACATGGGCGAAGGGGATAAAGTCAAGTGCTTCAGTTGCGGTGTGTCACTTCACGAGTGGGAGAAGAAAGATTGAGCTTACCTGGAACATGCTCGATGGTCTCCAGATTGTCACTACCTACCTTTAGTGGGACTTCGTCATTGAAGTGGGCATACCAAGTCGTTTAAGAAACCAGTTGCTTGGCTAGGGGTCAAACGTTGGAAAACACCTAGACAAGTATTTAAACCCCATGTAGAAAATAATATTCAAAGATTATCAAACGAACTGCAAAAGAAGATCTACAAGGACATTTGGCAGCGACTTGCCAGAGCCAAATCTCAATTGGTGACTGTAGAACTTTTGTGTCGAGAAATTCACAAGAGGAAATTGACAAAAGTCAACAAACAAGTCCGATTTCTCTGGATAAAGGGTGAGTTCATCCTAATATTCCGCTTTAGACCATTTACGTTTGAAGATTTTATTGACATTCTTGACTGTTTCCTGGAATGGCAGTGGTCAGAAATTATTACGTCCATTACTTTCGCTCTAGGAGAAGTGTTTGACTGACATAGTCATGGATTCTTTACAAGAGAACATTCGTGGTTTGCCTGTGGAGTTGAGAGAACGCATTTACCGCGAGTTGGTCAAAATACAAGTGAAACGCAAACTCAGAATCATTTCTCCATTTTTAAACTATGCTCTTGTCCAAAGCAAGCGAAGACTGGTTATGGGAGGACACTACTTCAATCACAAATATAAACGAGGCTATTGGCCACGACCCAGTGATTCCTGATTCCTATTACCTTACACTTAAGAGGGTATAAAAACGGAGTACCATACCACGACCTTTATCATTCGTTATACAACAGATTCCGTGGAAGGAAATCAATGGCACTATTCTATTGGTGGAGGATTACCAACACCTATTACAAGAATTGTGTCCATTGAATTGCAGTCGACGTGTAGTGTGTGTCTTAGTGACTTGCTTTCTGGGATTTCGTTTACCAGCCAATTCTTTGTGGACTCTTTACGAACAGTACATACCATTCCAAAAAGCATGAAAGTGGTCCCTTTAAATGTACACGAGAGACTCATTCTTCTCAAAACTTTGCGCTTTCATCTCGATACCTCTCTACCTCTGCGGGAAAAACGATTCGTGAACTTTTATGTGCTGAAGATGTGTACGACGATGTGTGTGTAGCTTGTGACTTATACCCTCACTGGAAAGATGTACGTGACTGGAAAAGTTGGGGTTTCGAAGCTTGGACTAAAGAAGTGGCACACTATGCAAAAGATTTGTAATCCTAAACAACTAAAACGTTCAGTGAAAAAAGTATCGTTTAAACCTGTGTGTTAGTGACAGTACCAGAAGAAGAAGAACCACTCCCTTCAGGACAGGACAGGACCGTCATTAACGTCCCCGAAAGGCCATTCCGGGAGGACCTATGTATGATTGTACCAACCAGTGTAGAGACTTTAAGAACGTTACACACTGTCCCTAGGACACCACCTCTTGATCACCACAAATGTTGTACAGAGACTTTTTTATATTCCACTTTGATCGTTTTGATGTGTCTTTTATTCGTGTACTTAGCCATTTGGCTCTTATGTATTTTTGTCTTTCGTGTTGTTCACTTTTAAAGATGACAATAAACGTGTCCTGAAAAAAGTGTAAAAACTCTTGTCTTGTCTGTCTTAGTGTCAAAACTGACATTTTCCTTGCACTACTACTATTATGACTACCTCTACTGTCTCTACTCCCTCTTCCTCCACTTTCAAAGTCATCGACGGACACGTTGATCGGACTAGTTGGGAGGCCTTGTATCTTCGCCATCCCTTTAACATGCTCATTGCCGGACCTAGCGGTTCAGGGAAAACCAAATTTGTTAAACGTTTGATCGAACATAAACATCATTTGATTGATCGTCCACCTCAACGGATCGTGTGGTGTTACAAAGAGTGGCAATCGGCGTACAGCCTTCTGCGAGAAGGTCAAGGCGATTCCATCGTCTTTGTGGAAGATATTCCTGGCGAAGACGACGGGATTGTGTCTAACCCTAGTCAAACCCATTTGGTCATCTTTGACGACATGTTAGGAGAAGACGAAGAAGAAATTAAACTCTGGTTTACGCGCAAAGGGCATCATCGTAATGCCAGTGTCATTTACATCACTCAAAATTTGTTTCAACAAAGTAAAGCCCATCGCACCATCAGTCTCAATGCTCATTACGTGGTCTTGTTTAAAAACCCTAGAGATAAATCGCAAGTGCAAGTGTTAGCCGAACAGTTAGGAACGCCTTGGCTGACTCATGCGTACGACGATGCCACCCAAACCCCACACGCCTATTTACTCGTATATTTAAAACCCACCACTCCAGATTATTTGCGATTTCGTACCCATCTCTTTCACCACTGGTGTCATGACGGAGGGCCTGTCGTGCACACGTCCCCGTCGTCGACTTAACCACAACCACCTAAAAAAAAAATCTATGAAACCTCGGTCACCTTAGCTCTGTCTCACACATCGTGAACATGACATCCCTTCAGTCTCATCTTCCCATCAAACTGATTCGTGCCTTGTACGGCATCAGTAGCGAAAAAAGTCCACAAATACGTGCTCGCGTCTTAGAAGCTAGTCTCAGAGAAGTCTTACTATGGTTTACGGTGACAGCACGTCAATTACTGCAAGGCATCATTCATATTCCATATCAAACCAAACGTTTTTTTGACAGAAACAAAGTTGCCTTAACGCAACTGGCCGATCCTCGCATTGACACTCAAACCAAAAAGCAAATCATTTTGAGACCTGGAGGTAGCGGTTCTCTAGGAGGTGTCATTCGCTCCCTCTTAAAATGGGATCCCAATGCTCCCAAAGTTGTTCCCAAGAAAAAAGTCACTCCACGACGTACCCAGAAGAAGAAAAAGAAAAAGAGCAACGTTGTCAAAACCAGGTCACAGCCACAGAAAAAGAAAAAGAAAAGTCACCAGAAAACAGCTTCTACCCGCAAGAGAGGCACTGACGCCAGGACGCAACCTTACATTCGCAAGCCACGACCTCCAGTAGTGACACCCTCTTCCTCTTTAGCGGCAGTGGCCGCTGCTCACAAAGTACCTGCCCCCAAAATTAAAGTCCAAGAAAGATCAGGCGTGTTACAGAATTTACTGGATTTGCCCGGTTTAGTCCGTTGCGAACTCCTCTACGACGTGTGTTGCCTGTCATCAAGTTGATACATAAAGACATTCAGTGGCGACGCATTCCAGTATAAAAAGGACCTGAAGCAAACAATAGGGATCAGTGTTTTTTTTGCTTCTGGACGCCCAAAGATGTCCCCTCCAAGAAGTGCACAACGTTACCATCGTCGTCCTTCTTCTGTCCAAAAAGGAAAAGGAAAAAGAAAAAGACAATCACGTCATCCTCAAAAGCGCTTAGCCAAACATCGACGTCACCCCAGAAGAGACACACTCGTCCAAAGAAAAGGAGAAGCCACCAAAGGGGAGGATTTTTCCTTAATATGAAAACTTAGTAGATAATTTCGCCACAAAGTTAGAGAACAAGTTCTTAAAGAAACAATAAGATAAAGGGACGCATGTCGAGTCATGGACTTCAGTGAATATTGTGCACCAAAGACGTTTCCTCATCGTCGTTCTCCTGTCCAGAAAGGAAAAGAAAAAGACAGTCTCGTCATGCGAAAAAGCGCTTAGCCAAACATCGACGTCACCCCCAGAAAAGACACACTTGTCCAAAGAAAAAGAGGAGCCACCAAAGAGGAGGATTCTTTGGAGATTTTGGAAAACACATCGTCACCTTTATGACGAAGCGATAGTGCAAAAATGTATAAAAGACTGTGTGCCAAGTCATCGACGTTAGTGTATCTTTTGGTGCGTGCCACGGAATCAACACACAAAGATGTCACCCCGCGAAAGACATCCTTCTTCTATCCCCAAAGGAAAGAAAAGGAAAGGACTGCCTCCTCGTTTAGTCAAACATTGGGACATGTTGTCTGTCCTGTCCAAAGCTCCTCCACCCATGCGAAAAAAACTCATTCAAACCGCCTCCAAAGATGTCATCGATACGGTGAGCGAATGTTGTCTGAACGTCTTGAAAGGAACGATACCTTTGACTATACATCAGAAAAAATGCTTTGCCAAACATCGACACGTTCTTCGCCAAATGGTCCAAAAGAAAATACCCATTCATCAAAAGGAAAGGATGTTGGTGCAACGTGGAGGATTTTTCCCTTTTTTGCCCATGTTGTTAGGACCCTTGCTGAGAGGTGTAATGGGAACAGTGGGAGCACCCTTGCTGAAAGGAGTGTTGGGAACATTGGGAGAAATCATGGGAGGATGAAGATAAAAAGGTCCAAGAAGATAAAAGGAGGCCTCTGGAGTCAAACGATCTCAGACGTGACCCTTGAAATCTGATGGAAGGACGAAAACTAGCTTTAGTACCTTACAAACGATGGATGGAATACCATCGTTGGCAAGAACAACGGACCCCGCATTTACCTCCCAATCCTCATTTGACCGAAATGTCCCAGTTACAACACGAATTGCAATCGTTGATGGATCGCTGCGATTTGTCAGAAACGGGAAAATCTCAACGGTACGGTCAATTGTTGCAACGACTGCAACTCTTTCACCAGAAAGCTTTAGACGAAACAGTTCTACCCACTCTGAAAGATTTTAAGGCCTTGATGAAAAGTTCACCAACACCACCACTACCACCTTCAGCGGTCAAGACAGATGCAGCCCAACGGTTGCCAGAGGAATAAGAAGCAAGAGAAGTCTTTCAAACACCGTCAGCAGCTCCCATCCCTAGTAAGATTGCAGCGTCCTTGTTGACCCCTTCCCCTACACCGCAGCGAGAAGAGCTTAAGGCTTGGGTTAAAAAGACGATGTCCACTCCTTCTTCGACAGAAGTGAAAAAAAAGAAGGGGAAGCAGAAGTGAAAAAAAAAAAAAAGACCAAAGCCATCACTTTACCGTCACTACTACCACTACCAAGACTATCTTCAATTTCTACTTAAAGCCGTTTCTAAACCACTTCAGAGTACCATCAGCGAAGAGTGGATCACTTATTAAAACATGGAGAATGTGTTAGCCAGCGTTTACTACGATCCAGCCCATCCCGCAGGTTACGGACGAGTTCAGAAATTGTATCGTACTGCCAAAATTCGACTGAAAAGTATCTGTTTACATCAAGCACAATGCTGGTTACAAAACAAGCCACGTACTCCTTATACAAACCCATTCGACGAAAATGTTTCAGAAGTCGCACCCGAGTGGAGGGTATCGATCATCAATGGCAAGCCGATTTAGCCGATGTCTCTCATTTGGCTACCTACAATCGTGGCTACAAATATTTGTTTTGTGTCATCGACGTCTTTTCCAAATTTGCTTGGGTCGTGCCATTGACTTCCAGATCGAGCAGTGAGTTACTGTGAGCCCTCAAACTGGTGTTGAAACAAAGTTGTCGTCACCGTCTTCGATGGCAAACCGACGAAGGCACCGAATTTCTGAACCAAGCTTTCCAAAAAGAATTGAAGAAACGTGACATTCATTTTTTCACCACCGAGAATCCCGAAACTAAAGCCAGCATCGTGGAACATTTTCAACGTACCTTAAAAGAACACATGTGGAAATATTTCACGCATCAACACACTCTCAAGTACATCGACGTCTTACCGCACCTCGTCCACGCGTACAACCAATCTTACCATCAAAGCATTGGACGTACCCCCCAAGAGGTGACTCCCGACAACGAAGTGACCGTCTTCGAGCGTCTGTTTGGTACGTCCCCGACGGTGACTGTCCGCAAGAAAGGTGGAGTGTTGGCAGCAGGAGAATGGGTGCGTATTGGCAAAACCAAACGCACTTTCGACAAAGGTTATTTACCCAATTGGACTACTGAATTGTTTCGTGTCACTGAACGAGTGCGTGGCCGTCATCCTCCCGTCTATAAATTGGAAGTCATGAACGGGGAAGTGTTAAAAGGAACATTTTACTTGCCCGAATTACAACGTGTGACCAAAAAAGAAGACGAAGTGTACGAGATCGAAAGCATTCTCGATCGAAGAACTAGTACAGTGGGAAAAAAACGTGTCAAAGAAGTCAAAGTACATTGGAAAGGATATCCTCCCAGTTTTGACTCTTGGATCGACGCTTCGCAAATCATCGACTATAAAAAGAAGTGACCATCATGCCATTCAACACAGCCTCAGCTACAGCAGTGACCACTCCTTTGCCCAGTTCTTCTGTGCAAGATCTACAAAAACAACCCTTGTGGGTGTGGTGTGGAGAACGTGTGCCTAAAACGCAAATCGTCTATTTCTGCCAAATCGTTGCGGTGTATTGTGTCATCGGTGCTGCTATTGCCAATTTGAGTTTGCAACAAGGAGACAGACAATTGTGCACCATTTTTCTCAGCAGTTGGATCGGTTACCTTTATCCCATTTCGTCCCTGAAATATTCCTCGAACGGGAACAACAACGTGAGTCTTGCGTCCAACGTCAGTCCCCCTTCCAACTGTCACCATAACAATCCTCTGTCAGACACTCCTCTGACTTCCAGTGACCCCTCGGACACTAGAACTGTGATATTATGAATAACCAATTTTACTTAACGTTACCAGTGATAGTTCCATGGAGGTGTTTCCCAATAACACTTTGTGCTGTTACACGGCCAGATTACCTCAGGCCACCCAATTGGATCACGAAGCCAATTGGGAAGTGGCTTTAGTGGAAATGATTCACCCTGCGCAAATCCAAAACATCTTCGAGAAGCAAAATACTTTTACGGTAGAAGTTCATGACGAGCAAGTGCAACAAGCCTTCGATGAACGCACCAGTGCAAGTGACTCTATGAAATCACAAGACCCAAAACCTAAACGAACTACTCATTGGTTGAAAATTCCCCCAGGGTATTTTTTTAGTGCTCAACATTTGGTGAACACCATTGCTGACAGGTTCAATGCCATGTTTGGTAAAGTCTTGGAGAGAACCAGAAAAAGTGTCATGATCGAATACCACAAAATAGCTCGTCGCCTACTGATGAAATTTTCAGAGGACAAAGTATTGGCCATTACATTTTGTCCTGAATTGTATGACACTTTCGGTGGAGACCCTAAGTTGATCAAGGTGAAAACCGAAATATCAGCCATTACTAGTAACTCGGATTTTGTGAAATATTTTCGATTCCGTGTAGAAATGAATCAAGGACTAAATTTGATTTTTGTGTACTCCGATGTGGCGGAGTACAACGTGGTGGGACACACCTCCGTACCGTTACTGCGTGTCATTCCTTTCAAAGTGGATTCTGCCACGAAGGCTGACGAGGAAGGTGGAAACACCTACCACGTTCACCGCGAATTTGTAAATCCTCACTATTTGTCCGTCAGTAAGCCGTATTTCGACACTGTCAACATTACTATAAAAGGAGATCTGGGACAAAATATTCCATTCACCAAAGGGAAAGTCACAGTGAAACTACATTTTCGAAAACGATTACTCTAACTTTTTGTCAGTCATGTATCCTGTGTACCAAGGAGTCGCTCGACAGTGAGGACATGGTTTAGGTGATATGCTCAAATCGGCCTTTCGTACAGTGGTTCCCGTTTTGAAACCGATGGTGACACGGGGATTGCACGCCTTAAAAGATGCCGCGTTGACGCAAGGTAAAGAATTTCTCCAAAATGTCGTCATTGACAAACAAAACCCCAAAGAAGCTTTCTTGAGAGCAGGCAAAAATGTCTTGCTTCAAACGGGCAAAGACCTTTTGGGTCGGCGAGAAACTCCTATAAATGCTCTGGGCAATGCCGAGTCAGGCATTCCTGCTTCCCTGACGCCACAGCAAGGACAAGGCAGAAAAAGACGACGAAAACACCCCTTGAGAGGGCCTCACACCCCTAGAGCTAGAAAGACTAAGAAAAGAAAAACTGTCCGAGAGTTGACGTTTTTGATTATTAAATCAGAGAAAATGATGCATCGAGAGTCTTGTGCTTGTTTCAAGTCGGAACTGGATCTGTTTGCCATGCCACCCACCATGATGACGATGTAAGAATCCCAATGGGTCGAATTTCATCCCGTCTCCTCTTTGACGGATTCAGCTCCCATCGAGTTTGACATCAAAGGACAACCCGAAGATTACATCGATCTGAATAGCAGTTACTTGTATCTGAAACTGAAAGTGATCAAAACCGACAACACCAATCCGGGAGCCGATGCTAGAGTAGCTCCCGTCAACAATTTCATGCATTCCTTGTTCAGCGAAGTGGATTTGTACTTGAATAACAAATTGGTCAGCAGTAGCATGGATACTTACCCTTACCAAGCGTACCTGGAAAATCTCTTGACGTACGGAAAAGAGGCCAAGAACACTCATCTGGATGCTTGCGTGATTTGGAAACCTCACACCGCAGGTGAGAACACATTTAACGACACAGCCCTGACAGCAGATGACAATCCTCACAATAGAGGTTTTAACGACCGTTGAAAGAAAATCCTGCAAGGACGTAGTTTAGAACTGATGGATCGTTTGCATTTGGATATGTGGTTGCAAGACAAGTATTTGCTGAACGGAGTGGATATTCGCCTAAGATTGAATCTCAGCAGTGTTGCTTTCCATTTGATGGCTCATGCCAACGAGTACAAAACCATCATCCAAGAAGCCAGACTTTACGTGCGTCGCGTAGAAGTGTTACCTAAAGCGGGAAACGACATTAGTCACAAATTGAGCAGAACGACCGCCAAGTATCCGATACGACGCGTAGAAGTGAAAACTTTCACCATTGCTACTGGACTCCGATCCAAGATCGAAGATCATCTGTTCCAAGGACAGTTACCCAAACGTTTAATCGTTGGTATCGTCAGCAACGCAGCCCTCAACGAAGCCCACGATCAGAATCCTTTCCAGTTTAAGCACTACAGAGTGTCCAAGATCGAAGTCAGTCGCGATGGCAAGACCTTGTGTACCAGACCCTTCGAACCTAACTTTACCCAGAAGAATTACTTGAGATCGTACTTGTCCCTGTACGAAGCTACCGGACAGCTAGGAACCAACACCAGTCACGGCATTTCGTACGAAGATTATGTAGGAGGTTACACTTTGTGGGCCTTTGATTTCACTCCAGACCAAGGCAGCGACGAGGGACATTTCTACCCTATAAAATCCGGTCAACTGCGTGTGGAACTTCAGTTTGCAGAAGCTCTCACTGAGACGGTCAACGTCATCCTGTATGCTGAATTCGATAATACCATAGAAATCAACAGTTTGAGAGAAGTCATTCTAGACTATTAGAAACTATGGAAGACTCTTATCCCTCTTTGAACAGTAGAGAATCTTTGGAAATGGAATGGGAGGATACCGTGAAAGCAGAACCCCAAGACAAAGACGAAGAGGATGAGGTAGTGGTCACGTCCAGATGGCCAGAACAAGAACAACACTTAGTGTCCTGTTTTGCTAAACACCTGGCGGATAAAATTACGGAATTGACCAAGAAAGATTGTTATGGATGTCAAAACGATCATCCCAGTCAAATTCAACACGATAAATGTATGATGACGAGCGAAGAAGAAAAGTTAGACGAGTAGCTGGACGAAGCTTGGAGTCTCAGCTCGAAAGAAGCAGTGTTGCATGAGTGGTGTAAAGGCTCGCGTGATCTTTCCTGCCCTCCAATGACTACTCTAGAGATCTATCGCATCGAAGCTCTTTTAGCCCAGAGTGAGGAGACGAAACGAAGAAACGGTTACTTGACAGATTTTCAAGCAAGACGTCAGAATTGAATTGATGACTTATCATTACCTGTGAAAAAGAAAACAACAAGAAAAAAATAAAAATGGATACCTGGGAACTTTATTACCTTTTGAATAACAGTTCGTATACTGCTTCTTGGAATCCTGTCGTGTGTGCTAAAGATGAACTACCTCATCGCAAACCTCAAGACCATCAAGCTTATGTCATCAACACGGACGACAGTCACCTCCCAGGAACCCACTGGGTAGCCGTCTACTTCCCTAAAGAGGATTGTGTGGAGTATTTTGATTCGTATGGATTACCCCCTTTGGAAGACGACATCATTGACTTTATGAGAAGAAATGCCCAGACGACACGATTCAATAATGTGAAATTACAAGGCACAGATTCCATGGTGTGTGGACAATATTGTGTGTATTTTCTTCATCAACGCAGTCTTGGATATCCATTAGAACATTTAGTGACTTATTTTGATCGTAACTCTTCTAGAAACGATGAGAAAGTAGATCGATGGTTTTGTGACCATTATGGTTATCTTTTGTCTTTAGCTAGGAAACGTAGTGTACATCAATGGCCTCATGACTTCCATCAGTGGAAATCTCACATGATTTCACAACGTTGTCAACCTTGTCAAAAAAAGTTTGTTTGATGTTATTGTTACTTGTTTCTTGTTAGTTGTTTGTTGAATAAAAAAATGTTGTGTTTTGAAAATGTGTCTGTCGTTTGTTTTCAAAAAAATTTATCATTACAAATGCTCTTTGACTTCTCTCTATCCCACACCATGACATGAGCTATCATAGCGTTCCGACACTAAAACCGAGTAGGGGTTTTATGCATTCTCGTACGTTTGTGTGGATAGTTAGTATGGTGTGTATTATGCGTTCTCGTCCGTTTGTGTGGATAGTATATATGTGTGTGTTTTTTTGCGTTCTCGTACGTTTTTGTGGATGGTATATATGGGTGCATTATGCGTTCGCCTAGCGTTTTTGTGGATAGTAGAATGTGTGTTATATGCGTTCGCGGTCGTTTGTGTGGATGGTACATATTTGTATGTTTTATGCGTTCTGGTTCGTTTGTGTGGATAGTATATATGTGTCTGTTTTATGCATTCTCATTCGTTTGAGTGGATAGCATATAAGTGTGTGTTTTATGGGTTCTCGTTCGTTTGTGTGGATAGTATATATGGGTATATTATGAGTTTGCCTAGCGTTTTTGTAGATAGTAGAATGTGTATTATATGCATTCGTCTAGCGTTTGTGTGGATAGTATATACTATGGTGTTTTATGCGTTCGTGTAGCGTTTGTGTGCATAGTAGAATGTGTGTTATATGCGTTCGCCTAGCGTTTGTGTGGATAGTATATATAGGTGTATTATGCGTTCGCCTAGCGTTTTGTGGATAGTAGATAATGTGGTGTTTTATGCGTTCGCGTAGCATTTGTGTGGATAGTAGATATGGGTGTGTTGTATGCATTTGCGTCCGTTTGTGTGGATAGTAGATATGTGTGTGTTTTATGCGTTCTCGTTCGTTTGTGTGGATAGTATGTATGTGTATGTTTTATGTGTTCTCGTTCGTTTGTGTGGATAGTAGATATGGTATCTTTTATGCCTTCGCGTCCGTTTGTGTGGATAGTAGATATTGGGTTTTTTATGCATTCTCGTACGTTTGTGTGGATAGTAAATATGGTGTGTTTTATGCATTCTCGTTCGTTTGTGTGGTTAGTATAATGTGTGTATTTTATGCGTTCGCGTCCGTTTGTGTGGATAGTATATGTGGTGTGTTTAATGCGTTCGCGTCCGTTTGTTTGGATAGTATATGTAGTGTGTTTTATGCGTTCGCGTAGCGTTTGTGTGGATAGTAGATGTGGTGTTTTTTCTTCTCTTCAATAGTTTGTGTGGATAGTAGAGTGTGTATTTTATGCGTTCAAGTCCGTTTGTGTTGATAGTATATGTGGTGTATTTGATGCGTTCCCGTACGTTTGTGTAGATAGTAGATATGGTGTATTTTATGCGTTCCCGTACGTTTGTGTGGATAGTAAGTATGGTGTATTTTTATGCGCTCCCGTACGTTTGTGTGGATAGTAGGTATGGTGTATTTTATGTGTTCGCGTACGTTTGTGTGGATAGTAGATATTGGGTTTTTTCTTTCTCCCTTTCTTTTGTGTGTGTATTGGTCTTTGTCCCTATAAAACTCCCTTTATCCCTATCAAATTCATTTCTTTTGCCTACCTTCCTACAGTATCGCGTATTCAGGTCAGCCAGTTCAGTGACGTCACTGAAGCTAGAAATTTTGAGGCTATAAATATAGACTTGGGTTTTTCCACAGGTTGTAGATATAAGTAGATACTATGGTTTTTAAACAGGAACGTCACACAAGTTGATGCTATAAATAGATAGAGGGGTTTTCCTAGGAATTTCCCACAAGTTCTAGCTATAAACATATAGTGGGTTTTTCCTAGGAATTTCCCACAAGTTGAGGCTATAAATAGATACAAAGTTAGTTCATAGGACTTTCCTACAAGATGAGATTATAAATAGATAGTGGGTTTTTCCTTAGGAATTTACCATAAGTTGTAGCTAAAAATAAATACTAAGTTAGTTCATAGGACTTTCCTGCAAGATGAGATTATAAATAGATAGGGGTTTTTCCTTAGGAATTTACCATAAGTTGTAGCTAAAATAGATGGAAAGATGAGAAAAGGAAGAAGAAAAGATGCTCCTTGCAAGACATAGTCAATTTTACCGAGTGGGCCTTTGTCCAGTGGGATTTACAACAATTAAAAAAAGCCGAAGACAAGATGAAAAACATAATGGAAGAAGAGGTAAAGAAAATCAAAGACATCTGGACAAAAGAGAGAAAGGATAGAGAAAACAGAAAGAGAAAAGAAGAGTTTGAAAGACTAATTCAAAACTGGATGAAGGTACAGGAAAAGTTTAGAGCCATGGGACATCCTGACTGGATAGCTGAAGAAGAAACGAAGAAGAAGAAGAAAGGAATCATTGGAAAATTAAGGAGCTGGTGGAAGAACTGGAGACAATAGAAGAAAAAGAACCCAAAGGCCCTTTTCAGGGCCACTTCCTATGCCTCGAAAAGATATTTATTCTCACTTTGCCTATATATGTGTTATCTATGTGTTTATCTATGTCTCTGTCTCACTATTGTATTTGTCCCTCCCTATAGTAGTTATGCGTATTCAGGTCAGCCACTTGCTACATTGTTGCAAGTGTCCAGTACCGTGACGTCACCCTACCTGTTCCATTCCTATTGTTCCCATACAAAATTCCCATTGTCGCTATGCATCCCCAGGCTGATTTTTTGTTACTATAAATCTTGTCGCTATACAGCCCCAGGCTGATTTTTAATGATAACTCCCATTGTCGATACACAGCCCCCATATACTTCTCACAATCCTCGCACACATGTTAGCCTCACCAATCCCCTCTATAAAATAAAAAAACTTAACATCCTCGCGTAGAGAACACATTGATATTTATATTTAAATTACATTTGTTGTTAGTCAGTTTTTAAGTTTATTTCATTATATGTTGGGGATTACATTATATCTAGTGGCTGACTTTGTCCACAATCGGTGACAGTTTTCGGTAAACAACTTTGTTTTTCGTTTTCTTAGAGTGAGGATTATTATCCTAAACTGAGTCAAGACCTTGTACTTTGACAGCTAGGCTACGTAATGATTGGTATCTGTTTTATTGTGATTTTGGTGAGGGACGTTCTAATTATAACTAAGATCTTTCTAGAACAAAGTACGTTTGACCCTTATCCGAGCTCCCTTTTTAAGTCTTAGTTTAAAATATAAATCTTGTTTATTTGAAAATTATCAATTCGTACTGTACGATCTAGCAGAACAATTATTACTGTTTTGTCCAGCAGTTCATTTGGGCTGAAATTTATTTCTTCAGATTATTAACTTCACGCGATTTTTCAATGGAAATGCAAAGTGCTCATAAATTAATAATGGACAGAGACATTTACTGGCATTTATAGTGAATTCAAAACTGGAATTATATTTCTGTGTTTCAACAAAAGAGTATTGGTACAACACAACGATACAGGCCTCCGCAGACACATCAAAGCTTTCAACGTTGGATTTAATTTGGATTTCCACTAAAGTTAATTCAGAACTTTATTATAGTAAACTTGTGTCTGCAGTTCTAGAATTATTTGGGATTTAATTCTCAACACTGTAAGTTCCCTCTTTACATTTCACTTTGACTGTCCTGGAAACCCATGCACATAGAAACTCCTAGATTCCATTCACGTTTTCAACCTCAAACAGTCAGTTAGCCAACCCACCCATAAACATGGTCACATTTTAGACTGGATTCTTTACAGACCTGATGATAATATTCTTCAGTCCTCCCTGGTGTCCCACGAACTTTCATCAGATCACCTCTGCATTATATGCCATCTTGACGTATCAGTCCCTAACCCTCCACCTTTATTCGCTACTAAGAGAAACCTCCGTATGATAAACAGAACCCAATTAATGCATGACATCTAAGCAAACCTTACAACTTGCTTACCTCCTACAGCAGAACAACACGATAACTGCCTGCGTTCATTGCTTGACAAACATGCCCCAGCAACCAATTGCAGAGTAGCAATTCAGAAGTGTTCTCCGTGGTATAGCAGTGTTAGGGACCAGCTTCGCACTGCTAAAAGAGACCGCCGTAAAGCTGAGAGGCTTTGGCTTTCCACCAGACTCACTATTCATAAGCAGATCTATGATGCCGCTAAGAAGAATGTCACAAACATAGTCCATGCAGCGAAATCAGCCCACTACAGTACTAAGATCGCGGAAAATTTCAGCTGCAAAGAGC
>JAECUM010060403.1:0-12876 GCA_016617855.1 Megalonaias nervosa
ATTCTGAAATAATAAATCTGATTCTGAATAATTATTATTAATCTGATTCTGAATAATTAATATTAATCTGATTCTGAAATAATTATTATTATAATAATAAAATAAATATTAAGAATATCAAACAAATTCTTCAGATTGATGGGTATATTGCCTGAATGTATTAAGGTCATTAGTTAAATTCTTCAGATTGATGGGAATATTACCCGAATTTATTAAGATTATCAAACAATTCATCAAATTGATGGGTATATTACCCAAATTTAATCTGATTCTGAAAATAAGTAATATAATCAGAATAAAAGATAAATATTATAATCAGACTAAATAAATAAATATTTGTATCTGAATAAATATTATAATCTGATTCAGAATAATCTGATTCTAAATAATCTGATCCTAAATAAATATTATCTAAATAAAAAAAGATATTTCTGAATAAATATTATTATCTGAATAAATATTATAATCTGATTTTCAATAAATCTGATTCTGCATAAATATTATAACTAAATAAATATTTTTTCTTTTACTGTAGTTCGACTCTGTCAAGGACTCTGCCAGGGGTTTCGTTTAGCCATTACCACAGTCATTGGTCCAGTACCTTCACTGTCGCTACTTTCACTTTCGCTTCTACAATGGATTGTTTCACATGTAGACATAATCTCCCTCAACTGTCTTATACGAGCATTCACAATATTTTTTGATTTGTATTCGTGAGATAATTCTGATCTAATTTTTTCGATTGCGTTTGAGAGGGGAACAAATAGTTTCACCTGTTTTTCTGTAACTATTGCCAAGGATTGTAACATTGCTTGCTGAACCACCTTCATGAATCTATAATCGGCTGGTAATGTATATCTATTTTCTATTTTTCGTTGTTGTAATGATTCAGAATCGCACATAATCTTTTCAGGATTAAGTTAAGAGATTTTTATTCCGTCATGTTGTAATTTTTTAATTGCAGAAATAATAACATTAATATTTTCGTAATGCATTATATTATATAATAAATATTTATTTAAACTAAAAAAACACTTGTATTCCTCAACGAGGAAAGTATTTACAGTATATACAATCATAACTACAAAGGAGAGCACAACATATAATCTTAAATATAGTAGCGTATTTGCAGCATAAAGCATATTTAGAGCATCAAGCGTATTTACAGCACATAAAGTACAGCACAACCCCATGTCAACTCCTAGATTGCAATCGACATTATAGCAGTTCAGAGGGCACATATATTGGACAATCTTAACTAAATTAGAGTACTTATATAAAGGACGGCACAGTTACATATAAACTTAATTATAGTACTTATCTCTAAAGACAGCACAGGTACATATAAACTTAATTATGGTAGTATCTCTAAGGACAGCACAAACGCAAACGGGGCCTTCTCTACGTTCAACAGATTTTTGCACACTCTCCCCCATAATCAACCCCGGGGAGTGCAAAAGTACACCCACCACATGGTGACATGGTGGGAGAGTGTATTTTTCTCTGTTGAAGTTCGAGCAAATGGGTCATTGACCCCACTTAATGTACGAAATTGGCAACATTTTCCCACTGTCGACAATGTGTCAGTCACAGGTTTTGAACTCAAGACCTCGAGTATGAGAATGCACCGCTCTAGCATTGCACCACAGACTCATCTTTACAAATATATGTTTCAGAAATTACTATGAAGTTAAATGCACTGTTCCTACAAGTGAAGTATACTGAATAAATCAAACTACAGCGTGGATTTATTTCAGTTCCAAACATATCATATAAAATACCTGCATTTAATAATCTCAACATATATTTCTGCCGGATGTCGTTGGAAATTAGTCGATTTACTGTAAACAACAAAATCGCTAGCTACTGAGCAGCGGACGAACAAACTATTGAGTGTACATGTGTATGGCTATCTAAAAATAACTTGCAGCCGTATTACACGCAAGCAGGCGTGACTTACTGTTTCAGGGAAAATCTAAAGACATAAGTCCTTCTCTGTTACAAATTACTGCTCCACTGACAGCTAATTGCCACACAGACAACAATTAAATTACTGAATATAACTGTTGCGATGACAGAAAAAAATAATCATTGTAGTCATGTAATATTATGCAGTAAGAAGCGGGACAACTGCTTAATTACTCTACCAGAGAGAGCTTTGTTTGACAGAGTTATTTTGCTTCGTCTTGCAAGACACTACAATAAAATTCAAAAGTATTTTATTGTTTTATTCAGAAGTGGCAGCGTACCTAAATGTTATTCGCTGTTCGAATTTCTTTAAAAATGCCGATTTGGTTATATTATCTGCGACGTACTGTACCGAATGCATGCAAATATCAAAATATTTGTCAGCTGCATTCATCGATGGAAATATTATTTCTTCACCAGTCTCCGCATTCACAGATTTAACAACTTTTGGAAATTTTCTATATTTCTCAGCACCCCTTCATGCAGAAGTTTGACTCTGTGTAATAACTTGTAAGTAACATAAAGAATTATCAAGTTTACTGCCGTTGATGTGATCGATCACAAGTCCATCTTTGATTATTCCATAATAACATTCGTAGATAAATCTGAGATAATAACATTTTTTCCAGCACAGAATCTGAGATAGCCAGTATTATCAACAACACCGACTGGTTTTTTTTTAATCTGCAGTTCCTGATTACACCATCACAAGATGCTTCATAATTCTTGATGATGGGATGTTTCACAAATTCAGTTTGCTCCATTGATATAATAATATTTCTCTAAATGATTATTTGAAAATCTGGCAAGATAGTCTTCAGTGTTTCTTATTGCAACACCCTTTGTGTCGTTTCCAGAATTATTTTTTTTTTAATCATAATATCGTTTCAGCTGTCTGTACTTTTTACCACCACATTGCACACACAACTGAGTTTCTCCTCTGACTCCAACACCACACCATAAACATAGTTTTGGTCCATGACTCCATGCCGAACACTTCGCATATGATATACATAGAATTCGTTTACGCAGGTTTTGTTACAGGGAGTTGTATAACCGATCATAAACCACTTGTATTTATTCTTTGTTTGAATCATTATTTATATAATTAAATTTCAATTTCAATATATATTTGCCTTAATTATAATATGGAAGAGTTTGAGAGATTATCCGCAATTAAGCCTTTTAACGCTAGATTTGATCTTGACAAAATTTCGAAATCTAAATTTAGTTTTTCGATGCAAGATCTGGCTTTAACGAACAAGGATATAACTGATCGGATTCGTGAAACCAAGAAAGAATTTCGCAGCGATGGTGCAGCTCGTGTGGTCAATGTTCAGAATAATGAATATTGTAGATGTTAGAATGAATGACGAGCGAGGAAGAGAGATTATTAACTACCTTGATATTCTTCATCAAGACAATCAAAGATATTTTGTTATGATACGATGTATTGTAAAGACAGAAGACGATACTTGGATTATCCGTGACAAACGTGACCCTGTCCGCAAGACACAGTCAGGACACACTGGAAACATTGTCACGTTAAATGAAAATTCCAAACCAGGAGCATTGACTGGTATTGACAAACCATATTATCAACGAGTGTATCCTGTGACTGCAGCTGTTTATACGTTGTATCAGCTAAATGATAAACCTAGCGTTGCTGATCTCAAACCGATGAGATTGTCAAGGATAAATTGTGTAGCCGAGCGGGTTACAGAACACTTCACAAACGTGACACATGGAAACGGTTTAACAGATCTAAGACGTAAAAAAATAAATAAGTGGGCAGAAACAGTTAAAGATAAAAGAGCAGCTATCAGCGATGTTTCTGAGCTGGGAAAAAAACTGATATTTCGAATAACAGTGAAGACGATAACCGGAGAGATTTTGTATAAACCGAAATATGAATCAAGAGGAGCTCCGATAGAGATTATTGATCATGACGCACATGCATGGACTGTGGCAGTAACAATATTTCCATGAGACAGAACAGTGAAATTATGCAATGATCATATATTTGATTTTATCAGAAATATCAGTAAGAGTGACCCTGTATCCGTGTTGTTATTTTAAAGTTCCGACGATGGAAATTATGATCAGTTTGTATGGCCTAATGGCGATATTTATCGTGCAGAATCTCTCCACGAAGAAATGAAAAATCTTGCGTTGAAATATACCCCTGATGATATCAGGATTGGACAATCACTGAATAATTGTTTTACTGTTCCATCAGTTGCTGCTCACTTTGCTCAGGAGAAAAATTCATGGAAACCGACACGATTGGAATTTCTTGAAGCTATTCAACGCAGCTGTATCGAATACGGACACGGCGGATTATGGAATATTAAATACGGTTATAGCGACGTTATCTCAGCTGATATAGTAGCATGTTATCCTGGAAGTTTTCTTGGATGCGGAGAGTGTCTGGAGTACTTTAAGAGATTTGGACATCCAACACACGAGATGACCAGAGTTGCGATAAACGGACCCTTACCAGATTTTGATTCATCTGGATTCGCCTGTAGAGATTTATTCGAGTTTGCACGAAAAACCTTCATCCGATTGTTTATGCGTGGTTTGGAAGACATTTTTCAGAAAAATGTTGGGCTCCGATATTTTTATTATGTTACATGCCTGATGTTGCAATATTGATATCGTTGAAAGTAAATGAAGCAATTATATCATATCGTCCGTAGAAGCAAGTTTGGTTGCCAGAACCAGATAAGTTTGATGCCGAAAAAGATATCAGGAAAGAATTTCCTAATCTTAACGAGGATGAAATTACTGAACTTATTAATAATGCATATAAATACAGAAAAGAAAATAATGAAAAACTTGCAAAGGATCTCGGCAGAAAAATAATCGGTAAATTTACTCACGGTAGTTCATGTGATCATAAATTACATTGTACAAGATTAATTATGGACGATGCTGAACTCGATTTTATAATTGCTGATACAACGGAGAAAAACACATTTATAAGTCGAAGTAATGCTTATTTATCAGACAAAACTAAATTAGGTACAATTGTAAGCTATATTGATGGCGAGTCACCACAGTTTACTCATTTAAGATCATCAATGTTAGCATATGTTTCTATAAATTTATTATCGATGATAAACAGATTTCCCGATACCGCGGTTAGGGTTGCCACGGATTCATTTTATATAAATAAAAAAATATACAGATTTTTGAAAACAAGTACATATTGGCAATTATGCATCATGGGGCGAATGGAGAATAAAACGAGAAAATATACTTAATTATTCTGGATCTGCCGACGTTGAAATTAAGAGGATATATTACAAGAATAATAATAAAATATCAAAATCATCAGCACCGTCTGTATATGATCCTGTGGCCAGACATAAAGCAGTTTATCTCAATGGATGTGGTGGTTCTGGTAAAACAACTCGTGCGATTAAATTATTCCTGAACAACTTTTCAGATATGATTATTTTGACACCGACACATAGACTCGCCAGAGAAATGAACGAACGTAAAGTAAAATCTCAAACTTATCATAGTTTCTTCAGATGGTGCGGAGACTCAAGGGCTCCTGAGCGAATGGGTGAAAAATACATTCCCAAGATTATTATCTGGGATGAAATATGTACAGTATCGCTAGAAGTATTTAAAGTGTTTATTGACAAAAAATACTGCTGTGATAATGTGTGGTGATCATGCTCAACCGCCACCTTTTGTTGGACAGTCTCCACACGAATGGTTAAAAACGTTTGTAGAGTATTGCAAAGAAATAACTGATGACCATAGAGCTATTGATGAACCACTGAAAGAATTTAAAAAGTTAATCAGACTGCAGCCGGATAAAAAGCAGTGTGAGATAATGCGTGAAATACTGCCAGAGACTACGATGAATGATTTTTGGAATTCGTGGAGACCTACTGATCTGATAGTTGCAAGTAGAAAAATAGTTCGTGATACACTTCAGCAACAATTATTTATGTTACATAAAGAAAAGTTTTCAAGTATACCTGTACCATTGTGTTATCACCCAGCAGATACTCGACAACAGAATATTGAAGTTGAGATTCCTGGAATTAATAAAAAACAAAATTTTGTACTAAATGATATTGTCTTAGTTCCTGTCAAAGCTGTTGAGAGCGCGTTAACGCCTGACGGAGTCGGGGACAAATCTCAGTGGACACTAGGATACGCTATAACGATTCACTTGTCACCGGAATTAACTATTTCTGATACAGATATTTGGATTGCTGATGATCGTATTGAATGGTCAAATTTAGTTTATCTCGCAGTGTCTCGAGTCAGAAGAATATCTCAGCTGCGGAGGGTTATCATGGATTGCGTAATAACCGAAGAAATCACTGATGATGTTAATAACGACTTCGTTCTTATCAAGAAAAAATTATTTGGTTATAAACAATGCGCCAAATAAAAAAAAAAAAAATGAACGCGACTTTGATCTCGATGCTGAATTTATCGTGCCTCTGAAACAACGACAGAATAATCATTGTGCGAGCTGTAACACAGTAATGTTGTGGCAGTATTCCAATAATAATCCAAGACAGTTTACCGTAGATAGAATTAATTGTAGTCTTGGTCACACACGCGAAAATGTGATGCTAACCTGTCTTGAATGTAATCGACGTCGAGGAGCAAATTTACAAAAGTGAACGCGGTGGTAATTGTGTGTCTTTAGGAATTACTTGTAATTGTTCTCGTACAAACCCACGTTGAGGAGCAGTTGAATCTAATCTGTAGATTGCAGATCTACCCGTGGATCTCACAACGCTGGAAATTTTATGTGCGGTCACACTCCAAATAGACACTCCAAATAGGATCAGTTGCTCTTTTTTTTACCCCCTTCAAATTTACCAGGTTCATATAAATATCTTACAGTCACAATACCTAGTATTGGCTGTTTTGAGGAAGATTAATGTCGTTGTATTGGTATATACTTCTTTGCAATTGCATTAATGGGTTTCATAGAAGTTGCACAGGTGGTTTCATTATTTAACGCAGCTATCACACTTGGTAATCTTGCAACCCATTCACGAGATCTCTCCCCGAACTTAAAGTCGGTGGATATTTCCTTCGCATATTGATATCCAAATAACCGCTCAGCAAGTGTTCAGTTAAATCGCTCAATGATTGCCTGATCACGATGCATTTCAGTGTGACCTCGTCTGATTTTGACATTATGTTTTTTTTCATCAGAGATAATACTGCACGAAGAAATTCTTTGCCAGGATCGACCTGTAATAGTTGTGGCCATCGCATGGATCCTCGTTGATAAATTCGTTCAAACGCAGATGCAACTTCAGTTGCTGTTCTAGTTGATAACGGCTCTGCTTCTTTATATCTACCTGCAACGTCAGCAACAGTTAACGCGTATTTGTATGTGCGTGATTGAAATCTACCAATTTTAATGGTATCGTGTGGTAAAAACAAAATATCTGCTTGATGAACTTCATTGGGAGTGCTGACATCAAAATATGCGTACTGAATTGTTTTAGATGGTGGTAGATATATTTGCCATATTGCCTGTCGTGCTAACCAGTGTTCAGCAACAGAACGTGAGTCATTCGCTGCATCAGCAAGTTTGCTAATTGCTGCTTTACCCTTCCAATATCCTCTTGGGCTATAATAAACCGATTCCATTGTATAATAATAATCAGTTGATTAATTAGCAGCCCCTAGTACTAGTTTACCTTTCATAGCAGATTTTACTAGGAAGCTAGCAAGTTTTTCTCTGAGAGAATTATTTTTTATGGAATTTAATGCGTGAATCAACTTCACGTCTGCAATATGTCGTTATTACAAATCTTTATTTTTATACGCATCATCATGAACGTGGCATGCTTGATCAATCGCATTTACCGGATACTCTCCAGGTCTTTGTTGATCTCGTTCGTCAAGTTGGATATCAAGTCGAGTTCCTGGACCACAATAATTATATCCAGGAAGATGTTTCTCAGCAGGATACTTTGCCCATGGAGCTCCTGGTAATTTTCCCAGTGAAGCAGCGATATCATCACCTGTCTTCATATGAGAGGAAATAAATATGTATTTTTTGTGCCACATTTCACACACTTGCCTGTAAGTGCAGGCTTTTTATTTTTTGTTATTATTGTTGTTAATCCACTGGTGGGGGTGGGTGCTCTGCATCGAACACAATATAAACCCATATTATTTATTATATATTTGTACAACATGAATTTCATTGATTTCTCAGCGACACGAAAACAAGAGCCAGTCAAACATCATCCAGCGCTACCAAATTCTATCGGAGCTATTATATTTGGTCCATCTGGAAGTGGTAAGACGCAATTGTTGCTTAATCTGATAATGAGATGGCTCAGGTGGGATAAATTATATTTTTGTAGCACCATCTGTAGGTGATCAGAGATGTTACGATGTGCTTAAAGATTTTAATGAAAACGCAAAATTATTGGATGAAGACGGTAATGATATTATTAATGTTATCTTTTATCACCAATATTGAAGATGCCCCCCCCCCCCATCTGTAGATGACCTAGATGGATTTATTAATAATCTTGTAGTTTATGACGATATTATGTTGGATAAACAATAAAATCCTGCCAGAATATTTTCCAGAGGTAGGCATATAAACACTGACGTGATTTATGTTACTCAGCGATATACACAAATACCTAAAGTGATCAGAGATAACTGCAATATTTTAGTCGTGTTTAATGGAGTAGATACACATACTCTGCGAACTATTCATCAAACTTGGTGTTCAGGTGACATGAACATGATTTAGTTCCAAAACTTCTTTTCAAAAGCACAAGCTACCCCACACGGATTTACCCCAATAAATTTACATGACCCCAGATCTAGGTATCGTATAGGTCTTGATAAAATTTTTGGTTGACACCATAGCAGCAGAGAGGGTGAACGACCAACAGTGAGTGACCAAAGAGTAAACAAGCACGCATTAAAAAAAAATGAAATACAAACGTCAGCGATAAAGTAAGAAAATGAGCTAACCCAATTAGAGAAATCTCATGGTCAGTTAGAGGCTTCGGTTTGGCGTTATTGACCTTATTTTTTTTTTTCATTTTTCGTAGGAAGCTTTATTTTTCATAAATAATGTCTCCAGCAAATGGTCCGTTCACCCTCTCTGCTGCTGAAGGCTATACCCTTAACACACTGTCATGTGTCATTTCAACAAAAGACCAAACAAGTAATTGAAAATTAACCAATCACAAGTCACCTGGACCCCTTAAACCACTCTGAAATAAAACAGACATAATTCTTATTTTCCACTCCCCTCTGGCAATATTTAAACAGATGCAAGGAGGGAGAAAAAATATACTGTTCCTAACTAGCCGAATTACCTAAAAGGAATGACATATCTTTCTCTGCCTCTAGCGCAACCCCCAAGCCTCTTTTCCTGGAAAAACCATAACTTCATAAATCGATAACACTACCATTAAACAAAATCGGGGTAAGGTTTTAATTCGTGTCTGAGTACATTGACCTCGTAAGGACACTAAGACCTAATGACCTAACCTCGAACTAAATCAAGCAAGAAATATAGGACTATCAAAAATGTTTGATACACACGAAAAAAACTAGCTAAATCACAAACTATTAATATACTATAGATATTCTATCTAATTAATCATCGATTATGCTACACCACGCCCATTCTTTTCACTAATTCATATAAAGCTACACAAAGCAGAAGCAGGAAATGGTACAAAGAGGCATGTTTTTCCCAGTAGGGTGAATGATTTTACAAAGGAGCCCCTCTCGCGTATCTTGCAGATACCAACCCATATCGGAATCTCCCACATTCCTTCACAGAGATAAACAAGGCAGAAGCAGGACGCAAAAGTGGAAATTATGTAAGTAAGAAAGGAACTTATACTCCTATGTCTTGCAGATGCGGGCTCAAATTCTCCCTCCATATTTTCTCAATAATAATAATAATAATAATAATAATAATAATAATAATAATATTATTATTATTATTATTATTAATATTATTATTAAAGAAAGAAAGAAAGAAATACCAAATAAAGGCACTTTGACAGCTCTCTTTTCGAAATATAAATGTAACTCGTAACAAATGAATTTTTGGAAAAATCTACCTCGCGTTTAAAACGTGTTGTATAATAGGTCTTTAGTCTGATAGAGACAGTCTGTTATGCATCCATGTTTATCATTAGCTCAAGTAACATTAACATATGTTTGTTCTGGCTTCATGGAGTTGAACCACAGATTTTGCTGATTTAAAAAGAAAACAACAACATTAGGCTGGCCTCTCCGGTATGATCATAATCTCAAAAACTCTATTAAAGTACATCAAACTAACCCCGAACGAGATTACACGTTAGTATTACTTGTTTAAATTAATAAAATAAGATATCATAAAATCGACAAGTTTAAAAGATTTCATTTACCCATTCCATAATTAAGATTATTTAGGCAAGACATAGAAACTATTGTGCCGAGGTGCCGTTAAATGCTACTACTACATCATAATTTATCCACTTAATCCGTATATCAAAGTTAATGATTTAAAGGGGGTGTTTTATTATTTCGTCTTCAATTTCAATTTTTAATAGATTTTTTTGTGCTTACTATACATATTACTTTGTCATGTGTTTGTCTCTCCAGATTTGCTCATCTGTCATCGCTGGTAAATCAATAATAATAATAATAATAATAATAATAATAATAATAATAATAATAATAGTAATGGTAATAATAATAAATATTACACTAATAATAAACATTCTGGTCAAGTCTTAAAGTAGATGATGTCATTGTGGACGTTTAACCATTTAAGCTATCAACTACTGGTTCATTGGAGTTGTAAGTTCACTGTCTAGCTTGAGGCCAGTGGGTACTTCCGTCCAACAATCAGTTTCCTTTACCAACAACTGTAATATTTTTTCATGGTAATTCCCATTATTTAAGGCTATTTTTTTGTGTGTTTTGGGAAAAAATAAGTACAGTATACACATTTCCTATTTGGCAAACACAAAGTAAATTTTATAGTTCTTTTGAAAAAGATCCTTTCTATGTAGACAAATCATATACCAACTTTCTAAAAGTTAATACCGTTACAACTGGAAGAAAGATATAATTAAATATTTTTAATTTGGATTTTAAATTACTCTTTAGATAATAGTATGTTGTATATAATGATGTGTGTGTGTGTGTGTGTGTGTGTGTGTGTGTGTGTGTGTGTGTGTGTGTGCTGTTTTACGAGTCAATGCTCTTGAAATAAGTAACAGAAAAGAGTAAAGACAATAAGCTTTGTAAAATTTTACAAATAATTTATTTCCCTAGAATACAAAGTGAAAAATGAGAAAAAAGAACTTACCGTTTTACAAATTAGATCCAAAAAGAATCCAAGAATTAAAAATAGAAGTCCTAGTAATAAAAAGTCCTGAATGAAACTAAGTTCGAGTCCCGATGAAATCCGCAATTGAAGGCGATGACGTCTGTTATGGTCAGCGAAGTGCTGACGTGTCAACAGTCTCTTGTTGAATTACAGAAGATATTATTCCAGTTTTGAATTCAGTTTAAATTCCAATTAATATCTTTATCCAAGAATTTTGTCAGAGCACTTATGTATTTCCATGGAAAAGAATCACTTGAATTCAGCAATTTGAAGAAAATAAAATTCAACCCAAACTGGTCACAACATAATACAACTTAACGTGTCAAGTTTTTTAAGCCCAACTGAATAAACCTTTATCAAAACAACAGTTATATGACTAATTAAGACGCAAAACAGATTCCTGGATAAGGGTCAAATGTTCATTCTTCTAGAAAAAATAGAAGTTTGTTACCATTTGACATATGAAGCTTGTCACGTAGTACAGGTTTGTCCTTGCTTCAACCTAATGATTCTTACTCTGAGAAAGATAAAAAAGAATAAAAAAAAGTTGTTTACCAAAACTGTCACTGATTTTGGAACAAGGTCAGAAACTAGATACAATGTTTCTATTATTAGTTGCTTATATCAATGAAATAAAAAAGGCAAGTCCAGTAAACAATGTCACATTACAATAGCATGTAATGGAACAAAATTTTTTTAGTACTAACAGACAAACAATTAAATTAAATATACATAACAGTGCATGAAGAAATGCATTACAGGTATAATCTACCGTACTTTGTTTAATTTCCCCTGCATTACAGGTTTTTTAGTAACAGAATCGAATATAAAACGTTAAATCTTTCCATTTCACTTTATTTGTTAGCAGGAATACGTCTATGTAGGTTCCTATTAGTTATGGCATCCTTTATGTGATAAATTAGTGATGTCCAGAAGAGACAAACAATAAAATACCACTCAGTATATACACCTGTCAGTCTCTATTTTCTTCCAAATCCCCACTTGCGCCACTCCCCAATAATTGAGCCATGTGCGCAGGGTAAGTTACAATTCAGAAGGATTTAAAGTGTAAAAGTGAAATGCATAAGACTCTTTAAAATATCTACATTTGTGTTTGAGTCTTCGCAGCAAAATCCTGATAGGAATAGAATTAAACGCGTTAGAAAGTGCAGTCCTATTTCTTTTCGCGTAGTGGAGATAGAGGTACAAAATGTGCGACAAGAAGAAGATGCCAACTCTGTACAGACCAGTGGTTCTATACCTTTTTTGCTGCGACCATAAAAAATAGTTTTTCTAAACCTCATGACCGAATTTACACATTTTTATAAGTTTTGTCACCCTCAAAAAATCCTGGCCACCCTCCAGAATGTCCACTCAACCCTGATTTGAGTCGAGACCAGGGGTTGGGAACCAATGGCATAGACATTAATACTACTGAACTTTTAGTTCTTTGGTTTCAGCTCAGCATTGTCCCATCTGCATGAAATATCACTTGCCTATCGGGGACGACGCACTCTTTATATACCATCTTGGAC